>JAJHUR010083931.1:0-10686 GCA_027495735.1 Lutjanus campechanus | reverse complement strand
CCGGAAAGTACAAACCACTGACCGTATATAGAAATGGAAAATATGAAAACTCCCCAAAGGTAAAGCCAGGCGAAGGTGAAGTAGTTCGATCACCCCCTGGTGGCTGGCTGCAGTACAGGCCATAAACCCTACCTCCAAAATATTAATAGGTAGGGCAGGGACCAAATTAAAGCACATCAAATAAATATATCCCAAAGATGGCTTCTGTCATTCTAGCTAGTTCTTATCTCTGTGATGTTTGTTCAAGTGTTCATTTTTCTCATCAGTTTGGTTTTAATTAGTTAAATGATGCTATAAAAAGGGGGTTTCATGCCATTATGGACAGCTGAGCTCTGCTTGTAACTGAATTGGCCCAGTGTATGGGCAAGAACCAGAAAGCACGGCTCCAACACTGGCATATTTTGGCTTCAGGTTTGTACAGTTGGGGGAAGTGGAGCTATGGCATCCATCTTTATATGTCAATATATATTTATGCAGGAGACAAACTCTGAACCACAGAGATTCAGTTAAAAGCTACAAAAGTATTAAGGTATTACGAGGTGAACACAGAGACATTTAAAACTCATGAACTGACATGAGTTGAGTCTCAGCATCATAAACAAAACAGAAAGGCAAACTCGCCTGCTGCCAGCAAGAAAGGAGCCGGTTGCTTATTTTTACCTGTGTTTAAAAAAACTGTATTTACATGCTAATTTTGGTACAAAAACTACATTATTGTGTGATTTACAAAGCAGGCCTCTGTGTATGAGGCTCATAGCAAGTCAGGCTGCATCTCATTTTCGGTTGCTAAATGATGAGGCGGTGCAAAGGGTCATTCCTGCCATTTGCCGTTTTTACACATTGAATGGTGCCACGTGGCAACTCATCATCCGCTGTACTTCCTGTACTGTGAAGCTCAGCTGGGGCGAAGAAATGGGACAGAATGTGTGCCAGTGTGTGTGTGTGTGTGTGTGTGTTTGTGTGCACCCATGTCGTGCCTGTTCTTTGCTGGTGATTCACCCAGCTCTCTGGCAGCCATCCAGGACCTATTTTCTCCTTCTCTTTACATAACAGCAAACGGTATCACTGAAGCCTTGTGTCCTGTCCTTTCTCTTCCTCCTCCTCCTCCTCCTGTTCCTCTGCCACTTCCTGTACTTCCTTCCCCCATCCTCCCATCCTCCACCTTGCTGTATGTTTAGGAGATCTAACTGCGTGTCACTCCCTGATGCTGCTGTAACACCCATGGGACCAGTGCAGTGACCAGGCCGGAACAGACGTCCTCGGACCACACCCAAAGCACCAAGTGGTAAACCAGATTCCAGGGTACGGCATGGGGAGATGCGTGGGAAGAAAGGCTGTTTTAGGCCCAAATGCCCCCTAGAGCTTCCTAAAGGCCCAGGATCCAGGATCCGGGATCCGCTACACCATATGCCTACAGGACAGCACCCAACTGGGCACCGGGGTGTGACGGGCTGAAAATAGGGACTCACAGTCACAATCCTCACCGTACCGGCCAACATACGGCCTCTCGGCACCAACAGAGCAGAGTGATGAGGTGGAAGAGGCCGGTACAAGAGGGGGTGGAGAGCAGAGGGGGGTTGAAAATAGAAAATGAAGGAGGTGAAGGGAGAGGAGCTGAAGAGAGTTTAGTTTGTAGGGAGGGATGAGGCAGCTTGTCTGTGTGTTGAGAGTGTCATTGTGTGTGTAGGAGAGATGTGTAGGCAGGGTTTAGTGTCTGGACTACTCAGTGACTCAGGTGTGAATAATACGTTAAGTCTACTTTGTGTGTGTGTGTGCATGTGTGTGTATGAGAGACATAGTGAAGTGCCGGGTCGGTGTAAGGCTGGTCGTCTAGGTGGCTGAGGGTTTGCTCTGCTGTGTCTACGGCCCGCTCCATGACAGCCAGCCTGCACGCTGCTCACCGGTGCAGAAGCGCTAATTGAATTAAGTCTTTATTATCAGGCTGCAGAGGCAGCACTTCTCCCCATCTCGGCCCGCTTGGCTGACACTTTCTCCTTGAACACCTGCTTGACATCAACTTCCTCCTCTATTTATTTATCCCCTCTCTCCTGTGGCCAGCCACTGGCTGCACTCCTTCCTCCCCTCCACCTCCTCCTCCATATTGACATACCGCGCAATGCAAGGCCTGCTTGCATTTCATGCTGCTTCGTGTATCTCTGCTTAACAATACTCCTTAGGTTGGATAACCTTAGCGTCAGAGACTTAAGTATCTTTTACTGCAGTGCTATGTTCAAAAGCTATAGAGTGTTGCAGAAATGAGTCCTAAAAACCTGGAAATGAGTTTGGGTTTTTGCACCTGCGGTTCCCTCCTCTCAGAGTCAAGGGGCTTTCGATTAAATTTCTGAAATAAGGTCTGTGGTTAACACAAGCTTAAGAGGTTTTCACGTTTTGTTCTACAACATACGTCAGTAAATACCCCACTTGTGAATTTTGAATGTTTTAGGTAGATAGGTCAGTAGGTAGCTCTTTATTTATCCATGTGGGGAAATGTCTGACAGCAGCAGACATATAAGGGACAGAAAAAAGAATAAAGATACAAACAATACTAATACTAATGTGAGAACATGGTACATGAATAACCATAATAAAGAACAAATCAAATTAATAAATTAATTAATCAATACAAAATGTGTAAAAAGTTAATACAAGTTCTTCAGTATAAGGTGTGAAATGTGCAAAACAGTGCAAATATAAGAAAAAAGTCTGTGAAATGTATATTAAAAAAGAGGTGCAATAAACAGAAAACAGAAAAACAGTGTCCTCATGTATACAGTAGGAGGTACAGTATAGTAGCCTACAGTCCATGATGGGTGACCTTCCTGAAGTGGGACTCAGAAACTACTGAGTTGGCTGAGACTAGAGTCATTACTGCAGTCATTACTGTACAGCTGGATGGCTACTGGTACAAAAGAGTGCTTGAAGCGCTCCTTCAAACACTTCGGAAGGATGAGACGGTTACTGAAGGTGCTTCTTAAGCCATTCATATCCTCATGGAGGGCATGAGATGGGTTCTTCAGTATGTCCATAATTTTGGACCTCATCCTCCCCTCCTCCAGTCTGACCGGTCCTGCCTTCCTTAAACACCACAGCAAAAAATCCCACAGCTTCATAGAACATGTGTATCACCCTGTTGCACATGTGTATTAAAAAAGGAAGTAGCTAACAAGTGGCTAAATGAGACTACAGGGGTGGTTTAGGACATTAAATGTCATCACACCAAACATCAGTCACTTAGTGGGGGGTGATGGTCAAGTTATGCGACTGTGGTGTAGTCCCTTTATAGCCTAAAGTTAGCTTTTGCAGTTACACTTCAAAAATCACAAAACTGGTGTTAATTTTTGATTGCCATAGAGTTTATTTTCTGCAATAACCAAAAAATCCAGTGGGAAGATCCCACTGGCTTTGCGTCGTGGGAACCAGAGCGATATTAACTTCCGAGTTGACCTACAAAAATAGGTCATCCCTGCAGCACTCTATACAGTCAGACAGGCAAAAACATCCCTACACTTCAATGTCCATTACCATACAAAAAGGGACACATAATAAAAAGGATTAATTCCTAGAACTGGTCCTGCCCTTCCTGGCCTTCAGCAGCGGTCCTGGTGAGTGTAGAGGGAATAAAGGCGATAAAGCTAGATGATGTTCTATGTTCTATTGAATAGTCTCTGGTGGGCAAGCTGGCCAGGGTAATATACAGCAGCTGGGATGAGAACTAACATATATCTAGTCCCCTGTCCATTTCCACTAGCCTCAGGCTCAGGCTGCTTCCCTGGGCTCGGCTTGGGCATTACTTTAGAGGACAGACAAACAAGAGGCACTATTAAGTTGGCTTGGAGTCTGAGGCCCAGGCACTCGGCCCAGCACTAGCTGTAATCTATTGACCGTTTGCATTCTCCCTCCCATGCCCCAAAACCACAGGACTTTTCTCTATCTGTCAGTTGAATCCATTGCTCACCTCCCTCCATCTCTATCTGCTGTTTACCCACTCTATTTTTCTCTTTTTTTCTCTCCCTCGCCCTATGTCAGCTCAATCCCCCTCTATTCCATCTTTCTCCTGCTCTTTCGTCTGTTTGCGTAAATCCTCTCCCCCCTCACTCCTTCTCCTCCTCACCCCATCCATCACTATTCCTCCCATCTCCATCTCGTCCGTTCCCCTCTCTTATCGACATGTTTCCATTTTCTAAACTGCTCTCGCTCCATCATATTCACTCTTTCTTCGATGGCCATTTTTCATTTTCTCTCTTTCATTCACTCTTACCTCATGCTCTCCAGGTTCAACCTCACCTCCTGTCCTCTTTGCTTTCCCTGGTGGGCTTTATTTCACCCAGCCTGCATGGCCCCAGGTGGGCATAGCTGTCCTTGTCAGGGCTGTTGACTGGGAGGAAGCAGCGTGGGACAGTGTCCTCCAGGGCCCGACAGCACGGGGCAGCCAGGGGAGAAGTGTCACTATGCAGCAAACTAAACTTTTACTCATGATGAGTTGGTGTAAAACAACAGAGAAGAAGGACGAGCAGAGGAAAGAGACAGACTTGTTTTCAGACCGAGTACAAGTACTTATATTTGGGAAGTTGCCGATACTGAGTATTGACAGAAGTACTTAATCATGCCATTACAGTTCCTACAATGGCTTTAAAGGGACAGTTCACCCACAAATAAAAAACTCATATTTTTATTCTTACCTATAGTGCTATTTATCATTCCAGATTTTTTTGGTCTGAGTTGCAGAGTTTTGGATATATTGTCCGTAGAGATGTCTGCCTTCTCTCCACTATAATGGGACTAAATGGCACTCAGCTTGCTGTGCTCAAAGCTACAAAAACATTCAAAAAATTCAAAACCATTGTCTCTTTGCAAAAATCATGAATTATCAACTACCTTCCTTCTACTAGAAAGAAAGTAGTTCCAGTAGATCCTATTTAACAATCATTTACTACAACTATTCATTTAATTATACATTAATGTGCACTATTAAAGTTGCTTTGTTGTGTCGCCCTTATCTAAGAGCTAATTAGTTCCTACCTGCCATTGTTTAGGAAGGACAGGTGTGAGTGTTTACCCTGCTTTGAAAGAGTGAAGTTGGGTGTACTGTTCTGTCATGCCGATTTGGGGAAGATTAAAAGGAGAACAAAGAAAAGAGAAGAAGTTGCTGCCAGCTTATTATCCACAGCCAGAATGGCTGGAAAACATTAACAACCAAGAAAAGAGGGTTACAGACCTATAACAGTGGTTTTTATTTTCTTCGTCTTTGGATTAATTAGCCAAGACATTCAGCTAGCTTAGACCCTGTGGGACAGTGGCTGCAGTCTAGAGGTGCACTCTGAGTTTCTCTCAGGTTTACATGGACTGTTGAACAATTATACGGATATTTGCCAAAAAGAGATGCAGGCTGAAGCTTTTTACCCCCGGCGGCTTGAGTTGGACAGTACATTAGAGCATGTCACTTCAGTCATTAGCGAATGACGTTGAGGTCGAGTCTCTCGCTGATAATCACAGTGCAGCCAAGAATAGAGGGTAAGCTTTTACAATATCCTTTGAATTAGCATCATTTTGGTTCTTTAGGTGTTTTATCAAACCGCTTGTGATGAAGCAGCTACTTTTCATAAAGTGGTATCTGCTGCGGTCGTATCAGAGTAGTTTCATGAGTACAAGTGCATGAGCACAGTATCAGACCAATGCCCGAAGCTGGTAATGGTATCAGTGCCTCCTTACTGCACATTCACTTGTCCTGTTGGCTTTTTTCATAACTCTGGCTTGATTCAGTGCCACATGTCTCACTGTCTTCTTTTCAATGTGATCTTATCTAATGCCTCTTTATCTTTTATGCCTTTGTTTCTCTATGTGTGCCTCTTTTCTGTGCTCTCTTTCCCTATGTCTCTGTCTCTCCTGCTGCTCCTGTCCTTTTCCACTCTCCTCTGAAACTCTGCCAGCCAACCAGTGCCACAAAGCATTAGGACCAAACACTATCAGACGCCCTTCTCAGGCACATCCTACACATCAGCCCCCACCCCCACTTATGTACACACACACACACACACACACACACACACACACACACACACATACAAAGCCGAACACTTCCTCACACCATGTGCCAGACTAGGTGACAGAAACAGAGTTTACACATAGGCCTAGGGAGGTCTTATTCACAGTGGCAGACTCACCCAGATACTACCTCTCTTATACACAACACACACACACATAGACAAGCACTCTATTTTTAATTCACAACACATCCACACACAGTTTCACTGGTAATTACACACGCACATGCCATCGCAATACATTCATAAATGCCTGCATATGTTCACCCACAATGCATTTTTCAAATGCGTAGTCACGCTCGCTCAGGTTCGCACCCATACTGTGTGCATACGCAAGAGTACATTTACGTATGTATACACATGCGTAAACACAATCCCCTCTTTCTATTTCTCTTGCAGTCACACACACACACACACACACACAGATCTGCACACATTCACAGGCTCCACACACAATAGCAAACAAACAGTCATTAGTAGATTTCAGGCTGCCTCTCAGTTCTGCTCTACTCTGTTGTTGGTGTGCCCGCGCCTCTGGGGTGGCGCCGCTGCTGTAGGTTTTAATAAAAGCATTGTCTTTGGAAGCTGTCTAAAGGGACTCGGTTTCATTTTGGAGTGCTGCTGCTGCTGTTGCTGTGGATGTGGGAGGAGAGAGGGCTATTGCGCTGGGACGTGGGGGCGGCTAGGTTCAGTGTCATTGCGGGGCCCTCCAAGGACTGGTGCTTATTGTTTGATAGTTTCAATATACAATGTGTGTGTGTGTGTGTGTGTTCTGTGGTCCTGTAAGCACACGTGTAAATTTTTGCATTCCAAACTTGTGTAGAAGTCAAAGCAAATGCCATCACTTCAACTTTCCAGCAGCTATAACAAGTCAACTGTATGTCTGTATTTTATGCAAGACAGGAGATTACACGAAAAAACACACACACGCATAGAGAGCGATCTGGATGACAGGCGTAGAAGCACTCTCTCTGTTGTGTTTTGAGATGGGTTGCTGTTAACCAGTCCTATAAAACAAACAGCGGAGAAAAGAAACACTACGTGCGACTGCTCCACTCATGAAAGCGTGTGTGCCATTTAGGGGATGCTCAGGATAACGAGCTATCTCTATACGACACACAGGTGTCCATTAGCTCTTTGGACTGACCAATCTGTGACACCCTCTAGTCAATAGTTTCTCCATCTGTCAGCATACAAACACCTCTGAAAAAGCCCCTCAAGGAGACATTTGTGTCATTTATGATGGACATCGAATGGCTGCTCTCAGCAGGAGCACAATGTAACGCCCATGATGAGGTCAAATCAAATGTTATTGTCTAGATTTGGAACCACAATGCCTCTGTGCCTTCCCTCTGCTTCCACTCTCCTCCCACAGGCACCTTCAGATCCCATCAGTTGAAGCAACACGGGCTCATCTTTAAAAAGCCAAAAGGAAAGAATGAGTGTGGCTATATCTGGGAGCATGTAGGAGAGGAAAATCCTAATTGTCCCTTTAAGTGTGTTCCCTCCTGTGGAGTGAAGGTGCGGGGTAACGGCCATCTTAAATCACAGCCTGGCCGCGGCCTTCATTAAAGCCATAATGCCAGGCTCTCCCTTTAATGGAAATGGAAGCCAGCGAGGCTGTGGGTGTAAATTAAAGTGTAAGGCCCGAGTAGGGAAAGATTTCCCCAGCTCTGACAGGTGCGGCCTGAATTAGCTGTAGTGCTGTTCAAGCAGTCAGTGGGAGAACACTGGTATTGATTTTAAGCACTGTTGCACTTCCTATCTGAAAGGGAATGTGTATTACTAGAGCTAGGCACATCAATCACTCAGCATTCCAGCACTCTCCCCTGGCACGCTTCAGATTTTGAAATGATAAACAAACAGAAACAGACCCAAACAAAAAGAGCGCTGTACTGTTACTGTATGGGCCTGCACAAGCATCAGCCTAAAATACATCTGTGCATGCATGTAATTGGTCCACTTCATCTCATCTTCCATGTGTTGACAGGATGCCATCTCTATTCAGGGCATGTCCTGCATCGCGTGTCACCTTGGTCAAACAGCTAGCGTCAGCTCCTTGAGCTCTGGCTGGAGCCCACTCCCATGTTTACGACCTGCATGTGTCAGAGTTGTTACATGCATGCGGTGCAGCCATGCAGTGCGGTGCCTCTCCCGTGTATGACCCTGCTGCTTATCTCTGCCTCCCATCATGCCCCGCTGACCCTGTCTACAGACGCTGGCAGGGGGAGAATTAGCCTACTTAGCCTATTCCCCACAGGGGTCAACCCACACACAGACATGCAGACAGCACACCCACAATCAGATGCACACACACTTGCCCACAAGCGCCCCGAAGATGTGCGATGACAAATGATAAGGCAGCACTTAACCACAGGTGTCCCAAGTTTGACCTCCCACCCATGACCTTGAGCAGAAAGCTTTTCATATAGAGGCCAGCCATCAATCAGCTCCCATCAATCACACATACATGCCGCACCCTTTCACTCCCCCCAACCTTTCCTGGCCCCAACATCCATCACTACGCTCTACCCTTTCACTGACATCTGGGAAAACACAAACACTTTCACAACCTCTCTCTGTCTCTCTTGCCCAGAAACACACATATACAGTAAACGCACACATCTTGTCCTGCGATGATGGCACCTCTAAAACATGTAACGTGTTGTTGTGTTGGCAGGTGATCTGCAGGTGTACACTAAGAGCTGCTCCCTGGTGACACGTTTGCTGAGGTATCAGCACCTGCACTGAGACCTGACATGGGGTTGAAATCCCTGAGCACACTGGCAGCTGAGACCACTGCATAACAGACAGTCAGTGGTGACAGACTGTGGCCATGAGCATCCTGAGGACCATTTGGCCAGAAAGCCACTGGATCAAAAGTCTCTCACATCTCACACAAGTGTCATTTTTAGTCTGTCTTGTGCTGGAGGATGCCAGCACTCTGACATTTGCGATGCTTTAGCACCCTTCACAGTCCCCTTTTTTTTAATCTTAACCCTTTTTATATTTGTTCCTTAAAGTTACCATGCAGTCAAAATTGATGTTTAAATGTTTCTATTACATATATTGCATTATATGTCACCTATACAGCAGCATCTGACCCAACAATGACATAAGTAAATATTGGCTGGTATTCTTATCGGTTTTTAAGAGTTTGTTATAAAATGTAAAAACATGTTGATGAACCATCCTGCACTTGGGGTTGTATACTAAATTTGCTTCCAAAGAAACACCTTCTCACTTGCCGCTAGGGCATGGCAGCATACATCCATTCACAGGAACGCACTTGAGTGTTTCTGGAGGACAGGCCTCTTTTTGCAAAAGCACAACTTAATAACCTTTCACGGATTTAGTTGAAACTGGTTTTCCCTCTGATGCCCTCCAGCCACTCAGCTTCAACTCCTGGTTATTTAATTACAGAGTTTCCTGATGGACAAATGGCTTTTGCTTACCAGTTCTAAATGAGCTAATCAACAAGCTGGCCAATGGTATAAGCGAAGTAAGTGCATGCTTATGGCCCCCATGGCCACCAGAGTGAGCTTGAATTTTTTTAAATATGATATATCAATATGTCAATTGCAATCATGTTGACAGGCTGGCTAGCTAATACTACTGGTTTAACCACTTTCCATGCTGGTGTCATGTTCATGCACATTAAGTATTTCGCTGAATATTAAAGTGTAAATTAACACCTGTTTGCTACTTTTTAAGATTAAAGACCATAAAATGATACAAACATACCAGGCTGACATTAGTATAATGTAAACAACACAGCTACAGTTAATAAAATTGATATTGCAAATGATCTGATGGTTTACAGAGTTTCCTAATGGAAAGATAACTTCACTTGTTTCTATAAAAGCGTCGTTAGCTGGTTAGCTGTGACTCAGCTCTGGTGTGCTGGTAGCCAAAGTTAAAGTTCAGCGGTGCATTTATTCTGAGTTTGGTTTTAATGAATTATTTGAAGCTATAAAAAGAGGGTTTTACATCATGATGGACAGCTGGACTGTGCTCACAATTGAGTCAGCTGGCTGTATGGGCAGGAACTCAAACGTGTGGCTCTAACACTGGTCACTATGTACAGATTCTGGCTCCAAATGTCATCAGCGCAAGATGGCAGAACTTGTATCAGTGACATTTTGGCTTCATTTTTGTATAGTGGACGCAAGTGGAACATCGTCGTCCATCTTTATTGACAGTGCTATTTGCTACTGTAAATGCCAATCAATGTCCAAGACAAGTCCCACTCCAGCTGCCAGTTTTTGCCAGCAACACATAATATGTGTAAGCACTCTGCTAGCTGTTTCATGGACACTTTAATATCATTCACCCTTCTACACCAAGATAACACCTGTATGTTCTGGAGGGATTTTAAAAAAGGTCAGTCTAGTACCAACTATGCAGGCCACATCTCATGATTGAAATATGCCAACAGACATTAGTTTCATTTTTGGTGAGTTGGAGAGTAGAGGCTTGGGGAGGAGGGGGCACTCTTGATAAAAAACAGGTGAGCTCAGTGCTCTTTTGGCCCATGCTCCATAATTACACCAGAGAACGTATTCTAATTGGCAGTGTCTTTATGCAGAACTATTATCAATGTCCCTCCGAGGCAGTGGAAGAGAGGAGGGGTGGGGGAGAGGGA
>JAJHUR010083927.1:0-16151 GCA_027495735.1 Lutjanus campechanus | reverse complement strand
AATGATGAATTGAAGCAAAGAGGTTCTCTTTTTCTATCTAACTTACTATACACTTACTTAAATACATTTCCAGAACAGAAACCTGAACTTAAATAAATTTAAACCTAAATGTGCATTTTGTATGTTTTCGTTCCACTAGTCTGAAAGAAGAAGACGCAAGAAGCAAAATAGCCAAAAATCCCAAATGTCTTTTACTTTGCCAAAACAAGATCATTGAACTCTTTCAACTGGTGATCTTGTAGTCCTTCAATTTCAGCGCAATTATGAAAATCACCAAAATAAGGGTTACAAGGTTTCCTGCCAGCGATGTAGTATTCACAGATGCACGCTAACACAGCTTTTCAAAGCCCTCTCTCTCGCTCCTCTTTGCATTTGTTGCCATTCAATTTAGCGAATTGCATTTGTTTTGGGGGGGTTGTTCGTTTGAGGGGATAAAGTGCATATTAATGGACAACTGCGCTCGTTTTTTCTTCCCTCCAGCTTAAATTGCAGTGAAAGGCAGGAGTAGAATTGTAAAACACATTTATCTGCCACAGACAACCGTCTCCACTCTGAATAATTAATGCTGCAGGCTTTATGTGTCTTGCTGGTTTGTCCTTGGGGCGTGTTGATTCGGGGCAGTCAGAGTCCAGGTTGCTGGCGTGGCGATGCGTGCCGCCGTACATCAGGCCTGCAGAGCAGCTTGACATTCAGAGGGCGTTGACTGACTGGACCAAACAATTCTTCAGTAATAGAAACAAATAATCGCATTAAAAGCTGCTGCAGCGACTGTAACGGGTGAAGTGATGCAGAAAGGAAAGTAATGAGCGAGTGAATGTGCCAATAAATAAGTAATCATGTCACTGTGATAACATACAGTAACTGGTTTGAGTATCATTTGAAGCATGTTTTCACAGTTTAACTTGACAGGAAATTAATAAATAGAGGCTGGTATCGAAATAGCAACAGTAGAATAAACAGATCTTACATCATAGGTCATGTAAGAATAGATAAGAATGCATGACGTCTGTCCTCTCAGCCTTAAATCATATTATCCCAGTAACCTGTTGATGTGACAGACATAGGGTGCCTGAAACGAAAATGAGCATCAGGCACAACAATTTGCCTTTTTTCCCCCCTGTTTTGTGTCATTGTGAATGGCAGTTGAATTTGTATCTAGGACGCCTCATGAAGCCATAACAATAAGAGCAGCATGTGAAAATGTTTTTGCCTCTACTGGCCTAGTTTGACAATATCTATGATGCCATGGTTGTTGACTGTGTCTGGCCTGTTTTAATATGCAGGAAGACGTTATGCATGTTAGGAAAGAGCTCAAGTTGTTCAGGGGTTCAACTGTAATCAACTTCATCTCCATACAGATGTTGATCTTTGCACTAAAATCACTTGGAGTTTATGCAAAAATGTAAAATGTGGGTGATTTACTGAGATCTGGGCTCGTGGCACCACAGCTACAACACGGTTCAACCGGAAACAGGCAAGAAACAGCAAAACAGTCACAGAGTGAAAACAAATGTTGAGTTTAGACATTTTAGCCAAACCAGTTTCCAACCCTGGGGCTGTAAGCCGCCACAAGGGGCCACAAGACGAATCTCAAGGTCACAATGTTTAAGAGGTTAACTAAACCAGTGGTTCCCAGCCTTTTTCCTTGAGGGACCCTCTTTCCATTGTTGAGAAAACTGACGAACCCTGACTAAGTAACATTTTTATTAAATTTTTTTAAATTCAGCAACAACAACAGTACAGAACAACTGATAAACTGGTCAATTAACCCAAACAGTGACCACAATAACTGCATGAAGGGATGGATTTCCTGTGAATATTGTCTGAGAGGTGAGTTTGCTTGATATTTCCTCATATATTATTTAATTTATTTTATAAACATATCTGTCTGTATTATATAATTTTTGTTTTTAACAATCATACATTCCTAAGAGTCTTCTTTTTTGACACATTCAGTTTCTGGTTTCTTCTTCCTGACACTCTGACACAGCTCTTTGGTTGTTTTAACTGCAGTACAACTATAATCCAAAAAACTTAAGTTAAAAAACTAGTTTTCCTGACTGAAATAAATGAAACGCTGACACATAGGCCTGTAGTATATTTTTTAACAAGTTTTCTTACACAACCTAAAATCAAGAAAGCATTCTGACGCCCTTTGAAGCTTTGGCGACCCCTCGTGGTGGGAATCAGGGAACCAACCTACTACTGTCCTAACACTCCTGTACTTTTAGAGAAACTTGGTTAAATAAAAAAGAAAGAAGTCGCAGCTGCAGTTTGTTCCTCACATGAGATTTGAGTCGCAGAGATAACCACCAGTTTCTCTAAAAGATAATTAACTGGTGATGTTCGAAAAACCCAGAAGATCCAAAAGTGTTTTCAGAATCCTTAAGGACTCTTCTAACCATCTGGATGAAAAGAAAAAATCTATCCACCCAACAATAAATTTTTTTTTGACTCATTCCCTATCCAGGTAGCCATTAAGCTGCCATATTTTTGTTTTGATTTGGAGTAAAAGGCAGAAACAGTGATTTCTATTAGTCTGGTTTGCTGAGTAAAGACAGGTGTGGCAAAAAATTGTGTTCTCCAAATCATCTGACTGTTCCTGGACTAAACTTTTTACCATCATCTAACGATAATATTTAAGAGTGAGTCTCTTCAAACCACATCATAAACAGTGGCATTACTTTAAAAGTAATCTCTGAAGGCACATTTTAAAATTAATACCATTTCCTTTATATAAATCAAACTATACATCCGTTTGAGTGGGCCATTTAACACTGTGCTGGAAAATTGAAAACCCTTATTATATTTAGGTCTCACAAACACTAATTAAAGTGATCTTCTCCTGAACTTACTCTGCGCCCAATGAAGCTACAATTCATCAGGCTACAGTAAGTCTGCAGTGACAGAGATACGCCATATATGTGGAACAACTTTAATTGCTTTCAGATCGGCAGCGCGGCTGACAAAGACGTGGGTTTTGAGGTGTCGAGAGCGCCTGTTCCCCCTAAGGTCAAGAGTCTGCAGGAACACGAGGAACACCACATCTGAGTGCCTTTTACAACACAGCCAGCTGAGATAATCCTGCAGACGAGGAGACGCTGCTCTTCTGCTTCTCATTTCTAACATTTTCCTTAGCACAGCGAGAGGAATACAATGAACCTTAATCCTCCGCTCGGTCGCCGGCAGCTACAGCTCTCACTTTCCATCCTTCACATTTTGATAATTGGAGAAAGAAATCGGCAGCATTGATTACTGGTAAGTGTGGATGTAGAGGATTTAAGTCGAATTAAAACGTGCTGTTGCACATCAAAGATCCCCCCACCACTCAGCACATTTAAATCCTTGAAAGAGTTTATTTTGTTTATCCGATGTTCTCGGCTGTGAGGTCAGCTAATCGTCTTCAGACGTTCACCTCATCTGGATTTTACCAAAGGAAAGAGCGGCTTAAGGCAGTGAGGAAGAGTGCGGAACAAGAAAATAGACTTGTTTTTTTCATGGTAACAATGTGTAGTGCTGAACCAGCTTCAGCAACTGTCGATCGATGGAAATTTTTGATGATTGATCCGTCAAGAACGCCAAACATTAGCTGGTTCTCTAAACAAAATGACAAAACATGTTGTTTGTCACTGCTTGTCGAACTGACACAAGCGCTTTTAAAACCATCCTCACAAGAAACCAAAGCTTTTGCAGTTTGCACAAATACCTGATACAATTTATGTTTGCTTTAACCTGACAAGGACCTTCAGTGCCGGTGCAAATTATGACTCCTGCTGTCAGGAGCAAAGGTGGATGTTGCTCGATGTTGTTACAGAGCTACAAAACCTTTTTCAGGAGGAGGCTGGGGTGCATGGGTGGGCAACAGTCATTTGGCCCTGCGTCTCCTAGAAATGGCACTTATAAACACTATAAATAAATTGTTGTAGCCAGTTACATTTTGAGGGAAATGTAATTGCTGCCAGAATTGTGTTCAGTGGCAAAAGTTTTCTACACTGACTGTACAAACCAAAGTTTGTGGCGAAGTGGTTGGTTTGGATGGAGGGTCTACAAAGTATAAAGCATTACCACTGGAGACCGGCTTTTATGTGTTGGGTCCCCAAATATATAAAAGACTGGTGGAAATTCTTTTATTTCTAATTTCTAAGTAAAACTGGCCAGGAATGTTTATTTAAACACGAATGAAGTCTTTCCAGAATTTATTGATAAAGCTCATTGTGACTTGGGTTGCGATGGTTTGTCTTTTTTAAAAAGTGGGTCCTCAAATGTCTTGTTTTGTCCACAACTCAAAAATATTAAGTTTACTGTCAGAGAGGAGTAAAGAAAATGGAAAATATTCACACTTAAGAAGCTAAAATCAGAGTTTTCCTTTTTTTTTTTTTTATGAAGAAATGACAAAAAACGATTAATTGATTAATTATTTCTGTTACTATTTCAGAGGAGGAGGATGTGGGCTGGTGCAGAATCAGAGTGAGCTGGCAATGATGCATCTCTCTGGCAGGCTATCTTAGGCTTAAGCCGGGTTAGCTTAACTCTTATCCCGGCTCTCTTCCTGGGGCGATCACGATCCGGCTGGACTGGCTGGGTGACCATCTCAAGGCCTGCTGCACTTTAAAAACATACGGAATAGAACATTCGCAAATTTCATGATTTCAAAACCAGACTGTCAGACTGCTCGTGCTTGTTGTTGCACCAACACGACCTAATAAAATAAAACACAAATAGAAAAGATAAGAAACGCAGTCAGAACCAGTTTTTCACTAATCTTCACTGTACTCTAGTTGCCATGTGCAGATAATGTAGAAAGCAAGAAATAGAAAATGTTGGCGCTGGATTTCACCTCACCGCTTTGCCTCCTTGCCTGCGTGTGAGAACATTAATAAGAATATCTAAAATAACCATGAAATTACAATAACGTCAGCAGTATATGAGTCAGATTGCATATGCCGAAGTCTCTATAATCCTCTCTCGTCTGTGACGGGGTAACTGCAGAGATCTGTGCAGAGCTTTATGTACAGTAAACCTGTTCATATAAGAAGAACTACTGCGATTTAATAGACGTTTTCTTTATTAAAACAGTCCGACTGAATTTTCCTCTTCATAACGACGTCCTTACTATTCTTCTCCCCCTTTTCATTTTATGTAAATGTTTAAACTGCACCTGTCAGATTCCTTCATTGTGAGATTTCTTTTAAACGGGAAACTTTTATATGCATCACAGAGGCTTATAAATATTTATATTTTCAATTGCCTTTTCATTCATTTTTTTTTAGCTCTCTGTTCTTTGCTGCCACCGTGACCCAGTTTCCCCCACGGGAGTCAATTAAGCGGACCTTATTATAGTGTATCTTACCTTAACGTGGTTTGCACAGGTCTGTGCAAATGTGTCTTTATAAGAGCATATATTTGTCTTTATAAGAAAATAACGTCTCCTGCTCAGAAGAATATTGACACAGTGTTGCTCCCTGTAAGCCTTCCTGCAAGATTTGAAGACTGGTGTTTGCAGGAGGGAGAATAATTTGATGTGGCAGCGTAACAAGAAGCGTTTGAACAATGAAATAAATGACAAAATATTTCCTTTTTTTTAGGCGCCCCTCAGGAGTTATTCTGGTCTTTTTAATAATTCGAGGTAGCTCCTGCTGACAGCCGGGAGCATTGATTATCATTCCCACAAGTCGTCAGTGAAATAATCTGCACTCAGGGGTTTACTGACGATAATTGACCTGCAGGTGCCCGAGGTTTTTATGCTCTTTTAAGTGAAGCAGGAAGGCGAGACAGCAGGGAGGTGACGGATCAGGTGCTGCTGGACGACCGGCTGTCTGTCTGTCAACACGCTCAGATATCATCGGGACACTTTGGCAGAAACGTTACGGAAACATGTTTTGTCTTTTTCCACATTTTTCTGTTTCCACTCAACTCGTCTAATCCACCCACATCCACATCAGCTGATGGATTACCATAAAGAAACTTTTTGTACCCAGAAAACAAAATGATGATAGTGATATCCCAGAAAGACGGAAAGAAGAAAATTGCGGCTGTGCTCTTCACTCAAAACACAACTTTTGGCGGCATTACGTGCTGGTTTATTGAAGCTGCTGTCAGAGGATAAATTTCTATCTCCGCCTTTTCTATGATGGATTTCTGTCTTTATGATCGTTGAATGCTGGTGCAAAATTGTGAGCATAAAATAAGAAACCATCAGTCTTTGACTGAAAGCAACTGACACAGAAACCTGATATTCATATTGATATTTGAGACATTTGACACCTGCTCTGCTATTTAGCTGCTGGAAACATAACATCACATCCGGTGTTAATGTAATTCCACTACTTTTGATGGTACTTTTTCGAATGAAAAATACAGTTACAATTAGTGAAATTTAAATGGGCTTGTTACTTTTGTCTTACCTGACAAAAGTGGACAACTGCAGAGGACAGCAGTCTATTCCCCAATCAATGATTTCACGTCAGCCGACCTTACAGAGGCGTGAGACGGTTCAGATGATGAGTTTGTTTTTCACCACAGTTTAATATAAACTGTTCATCATTAAATTATTTATTCTCTACTGAAGCAACGCTTGTTTAACATACATCCAGTGAGTCTTCTTCTACCAAATCCCACTATGAAACCAGAAGCAATAAATGTTGCTGCCCTCTGCTGGTTAGAAATATTAATGAACTCCTATCACTAATAATGGGTACAATGATAGATAGAAATTTCACAGTTGTCATTAAAATAATATAGCTATACTGAAATAATATATGAATGTGTGTATTCATGAGGTAATTAAAGCATTTAAAAGTAACTCAAAAGTTACTTTCACTAGTAAATAATTACTTTTATGTGCAGTAATAATTCAATTATTTTAAAGAGAAGTATCCAATAACTAAAGCTGGGTATTGTTTAGAAAATTATGAAACTGGTGCCAATGCAAGTACCTTTTGGCCGGAGATATACTTGTTGTTTAAACACAAGTTTGCATTTGCATATGCATAATGTTAATTTTTGAGGATGCAAAACTCTAGTCATTTTTTCCCCCAGATCTGAGTATTGAATGCAGGTATCATCATCACTAGATAAGCTTTTTACACTGCTTGATACTGGGATATCTTAATCAATACTTTCAAGGCATTGAGTACTGATAGTCAGCCCTACTAGTAACTGTAACTAATTACTAAATTTCAGTAACTTATGCAACACTGATCACATCATACGTACGATACTTCAGACTTAACAATCAGCTGGATGATGGTGTGACTCGATTGATGTTGGATGTCGGACAAAAGTAGTGCGACAGTTGTTTGTTTTATCCTGTGTAGTGTCATAGTGGAAAACAACTGATGTGTCTGGGAGCTAAAACCTTTTTTTTTTCTTTTTACCTTTTCTCTTGATTTTTTATCAACTTTATGTATTCTATGATGTTGACCAATCAGAGTACTGAGCACTCTACTGTGCACAACTGTAAAGATGGCGACGTGAAAGAAGAATTATGTTTTATTTCATTTGAATGAGCCTGCTAATGTTTGAATTTCACTCTTGATACAGGAGAATCATTCCAGATGAATCACACCTGTGGGTGCAACGCGTCTAAATGCCGGGTTCAGACCTCTTGGTATGAGCCTGATAACAGCCAGACTTGACAGACGTATGGCGTCAGGAACTAAAATTGGTGTCGGTTGTGACAACTGATCATTTTATTCCGTGTTGTGGTTCTTAGTGGATGACAAATGATGGTGCATCTTACAGACAGATGAGCATGTCAAATTGTTTCGCCTTCCATGGCGTGTTCCAAATGCTGACCAATAGGAGCACAGAGCGCTCAACTGTAAACATGGCAAAGTGAAGGAAGAATGTTGTTGTTGGTGCGGAACAGAGGAAAAGTAATTTGTTTTTTTGTATTTTCTTTTAGGCTTTTCCAAACTCCAGACAGCCTGTATCATCACACCTCTTCAGACGCTGTTGTTTGTCTGCATTCTTGGTTGGTTGCGACGCTGGTTCCTCGCACCTCCGTCCCAACGACAACATGCAGGTCACGAAAGACAGCAGCTTACTAAGATCATGTAGTCTGTCATGTCTCTTGGCCAAGTCAAGGCGAGAATTTATGACTCTATAATGGCCTATTGTATCGTCTGAATGCAGCATAATGCACAGGTGGATCAGCTGTGATCACATGCTATGTCAAATCAATAACCCATGTAAAAAATATAGAACTTTCAATTATTTCAGTTACCTGATACATACAGAAAATACAGAGAATCAGTCAGCCCAGTGGCTTGGGCAGATTCAAAGGTTTGGACTAAAGCAATTATTTCTATAAATTAGTCTTTGAGGCACATATATTGCACAAATTTTGACTTTGGTCTTGGAACATCATTGCTGTATTTCTCCTCTGTTCAGTTGCAGCCATGGAAATCTGATCGGGTTGACTGCATTTTGCATTTGTCTGACTGTGCTCAGGTTTTCTTTGGGCGTCATTTTTTTGAAAACAGATTTATGCAACGCCACATTGGAGTAAGTTTTCACTGAGGTCGGTTTCAGGTTCTTTCCACACTGACTTGAAGGAACAAGACAAAGCCCACCTGCACCGCAGAGTGAGTGATGATGGATGGCTTCCAGCTTTGCTTTCATTCATAAAACTCTGATTATATACAGAAACATTTGTTGTTGTCAGGTGGATCAGTGAAATCATACTTGGTACTGACGTCAAAGAGAGCGGGCTATGATTGGTCTAATCTCTGGTCAAGGATTGATGACTGTTTGATCACCCGATCTGACACAATGACCACCAAAAATATCAAGTTCTGCTACCAGCATCATTTTTTATGAAGACCAATATATCTTTTGATATAAGTTTTACAAATTTGCAATGACATTTTTCATATCATTTATAATATGATTCCTTAAAGCTTGCTAGAGCTCATTTTCGTTATTCCTTTGCTGAACAAACTGTTGTGCATTTTGGCAAAACTGATCAAACAGCAGAGCACATTCAGGAACAGACTGATCCCGCTCCACTGTGACATGGACCCCTACAGGAGGTCCTTCCTGCCAGCTGCTGTGTCTCTGTACAAACCAGTCCCCTCTGTGTCATGACAGGAGGGGTCGGGAGGTGAAGCCTCACGCTTCCCCCTAATGAACTGAGAATAATTCAAACACTCTCACTACTTTCAATTACCTGATGTATAGCTGCACTACAACTTATAATATTTGCATTTCATTTTGCACTATTTGCACTATGTACACCTCACTGGGTTTTACTTCCACTGAACTGTATTACATATGTTTAACAAAAAAATCTCCCACTTAAACTATTGTAAAGCACATGGGAGAAGTTAACCTTCAAGGCTTTCTGCCAGACATTCTTTCTAACACTATTATAACCCAATACATAATCTTTTTCCTGAACCCAACCAATTTGTTGCCTAAAAAAAAGTTAACAATAGGTTTCATATGGGGGATCGCCAGTCTCTTGCATGAACGTCCTGTTCTAAACCCAGTCATCTGCAACAAAGCCAGAAAGTGCCTTCTGTCAGAAAGTCCTAAAGGCTAAATTCTCCTGTGTGCTATTGTTTAGCTATTTATGATAAGCACTGTCTAGTTTTTTTTGCCCATTATCTTTGCCGACCTCTTCATGCTGTGAATGTCCTTGTAGCCAGAGTGCGCAGTAGTGATCAGGGCTGGAGCCACACTCTCGAGTTCCTGGCGACACAACCAGACAACTCAGTTGCAAGCTGAGCTCAGCTGTCAATCGTGACTTGAAAGCCCCTTTTTGTTGATTAGAAAAATCAACATTTGAACAAAAATTTGCGTGATAAGAACTACGTAAAATGACAGACACCATCTTTTGGAAAAAATTCATTTGACCTGCACTTTTTTGGCCCATGTCCCAGATGCCATGTCTCTCAGCTCGGCTGTGCTGCGGCGTCCACTTTTAGAGAGACTGACCTCTGGTGATGCATGCTGTGCACTACAACCAGGGTGATGCGGCACGTCTCAGAAGCGGTTCTCAACTCTGCTCTGCTTCAAATACGCGCCAAGTCTATTTTTGACAGATGCTGTGTTAATTAGCACAGAGCAAATCGAACGGGCAGAAAGTCAGACATAGAAAAGGCAGGGAGAATCCGGTTAATTTTCAAAATAAAAGACCCTGTGCAGACTCACGGTCATAAAGACAGACAGAAAAGAATCTGTTTAACTACGTAGCCTGCTTATCCATGGTAGAAGCACAAAGAGCAAGGAAAGAGGAGCTAATCAACAAAATCTGAGCAAGTAAACATAATCAGGTGGGCAAAACGCTCTGTTGCTGAAACGCTTCTGAAACATCGCTGATGGGACTTTCAGCCATGTGGAGGACAGATCAGAACCGTGGCACAGCTGTGCCGTGCTTCTTAATACCCTGGTATACCGTAATACCTTCAGACCACCAAAGTCTACACAGTACTTGTTTCATAATCATATTATATAATATCCTGTTGTACACTGTTATATCTGACTGTATCATGTTACTCCTACATGTGCTATGAGTCTACTTTGCTGACTTTGCTGTTATAATCAGACCACAATGTAACTTTGCTTGAGACAGTATTGTACTCACATTAGTTTGAATTTTAGTTTGAATTTTACGTACTTTTATATGATTTATTTATTTAGTTAGTCCTGTTGCTGCTGTGACACTGGAATTTCCCTTCTGGAGGATCAATAAAGTATCATCTTATCTCATCATATCTTATAGAGGTTTTCCCTCCATTTGCTCATTCATACATTCTGGATTCAGGCGCGTTGCACGTTATTAAAACGCTGCTGCGTTGTTTAGCCCGACTTTCACCTCCACTACAGAACAGCAGGCCGATCCATCCCCTGTCCTTTCCCCTGTTCGACCGCTCGGCAGCCGAGTGTTTACTGAGGCAATAGCATTTAAGTGCTTTACTCAAGGACAGCTGCATCGTCCTCTTGAGGGAAACACATTAATGCAACAATGATCTAACTGCCAAAATAACCAGCCGGCTCTCAGCTACGTACCTCAGCTAATGCACTGTGTCTCTTCCTACTGCACGCTGATTAAAACCTTAATGGTGCTTTTGTTACAGGTCCAAACTTTTATCTGGCGGCACCTTCCTTCGCAGCTGTTTTATTGATGTAATATATAAAGAGTTTTATTTCTGAGACATTATATACCCTATAAATATCCCTTTTGATAAAAATAAGTACCTTAAGTTCATTGTTAAGGGGAATTATTTAGACTTTGTGGCGCCGTTAGAGAGAGCAGGTTTATTTTATTTTCCAAATGGAGATGTAGAAATATAGACACTGGCAGTCACTGGCTGATTTTTTTGTTTTCTTAAAGTGACAGAGATTTTTTTCTTCCTGTTTACAAACTGCAGAGTTGAACATTTTTGTAACAATAGATAAAAACAAACAAACAAACAAACAAACAAAATCTCAGATCAGTTTTTGTTGACTCTGAAATAAGGCCACAGAAATACAATAAATAATAGAAGTGTGTGACCGTGGTAGGTTTATTATGTTGGTTGGAGAAGGTCTAGGACTCCTCTTTGTACTTGTTTGTGCTTGTACTTGGTGAATAATTTATTACAAATATTTAATACAATAATGATATACTGTATATATAAAATATAAACCAACATAAAACAAGGCCTTGTATAAAAAAATATACAAGAAGAAGAATTTAAAATCTCTCTCTCAAAAAATAAAAAAATAAAAAGGAAAGTCTCCAAATGAACAGTCACACAAGGGTACAATTGTTAATATTTTTTTTTTTGTGAGTGGCAAAGACATCTAAAACTTGCAACCCTGTTGTAAAATGAATAGATCGCTCCTTTTCTGCAACAAGTCTGCAGTATGTAAGCAAGGCTAACTTTTATTTTTGCGTTTTATGTAAACAAATAAGTATAATAAACTGGGTTAAAGTGTATAAAAATATCAGTCATGGCAAATGTGTTTGTTTTACCTCTTGTCATTGCATCTGTAAATTTGGGGTGTTTATAATGACATGACGAGGAGCTTACTTTGTATGTCTGACATATTTTACATGTTGGATTTTTTAAAATTTTTGTTCTTAAATATGTTTGTATAGACACAATATATCTTTATGTAAGTAGAAACCTAAGCAAATTAAAAATAAATGAATATTTTCCATCAGAATTATCTACACAGCATGTCTGAGAAAATGGTGGCAGAAAATATGATTGAACAGTTCAATAAATAAATAAATGTGGAATTTTGTGATATTTTTAAATATTTATTATATAGTGTCCTTCTTTATCTGGACAATATTCTGTCTAGTTTTGCTTATTCACTGTAAAGTGTGGTCTGCATCTTCATGCGGCAGGAAAGATGCACACGGAGAAATAACATCCAGATGGGATTATGATATTTTTAGATATTTATCTATAAATAGGAGTAGGATAAGAATCTATAAAACTGTGAATGATGAAGCAGTTGTAACAGCACCAACAGCTTCTCTAAGTTGTCAGGTTGTAAAAAAAAATATCCCATGGAAATAAATCTAACATTAATTACCTTAATATAGACAGACCACATATGAGGTGTAAATGAGAGGCTTTATTTTAAAGCAGTGGTTGTCAGACTCACACTGCTGCTGTTTTATCTTCCCTGCCAGGTGGTTAATGGAAATTAATTGCATTCACTTTGCATCCCGAGAGTAAAATAGCCTCTGATTAAACAGCTCAAATGAAATCCGGCTGAGCTCTGGGCAGTGATGACCCGGCTGGAAAACGGCTGCTTTAAGAGGGGACGGCATCACGGCTTGGTGGCTATATTGCCAATATAAAGACTTCCAGTACGAGGTCCATCTTCCTTCTCGCTCAGCCAGACAGCCGGCATAATTAGATATTGATAGAAGGGCAGTAATTAATGATGCGTCTGCCAGCAACATTATCTGCCCCGCAATTTCATCCACACGTCCTGTGCTGATTGGGCCGGTGGGTTACCGAGACACAGCCAATCATTTGTCAAGTTCTCTGACCTGAATCTGTTGTAATGGGATGGAGACGAGCGGTGATGGAAACCAGCGAAATTCCCTACACCTTCGACACCCGATAGTTTCAAGATGGCGGCGAGCGGCGGGCCTTTACAAGATGGATTATCCTTAATGACCATCAGAGTCAGTTTTTTCTTTTAACCAGTCACTAAAAAAAGTTCCAGATCTGTTTAAAATGATTTTTTCCCCTGAATTTTAAGCCTCCATTAACGTTTTTTTTTTCCTGCTGCGCATCACATTATTCTGCAGTAAACAAAGTCCTCATGCAACATCGATCGATCAATCAATGCAGAAAAATGGTGAGAAAATTTGAGTTTTGGATTAAGCACTATAGTCCAGTATAAAGAATTATAAATAAACACATAAATAAATAAATATATACAATGTACAATTTATACTAGCCCCTTCTCTTCCTCCACCTCCTTCTTAAAATGTTTGAATAGAACCTTTTTAGAAACGGTAATAACCCAAAATAACAAGCCCACATTTTCCTCCAGATCTAAAAATGAAGTTTTTTTTGTATAATACGGAAGGATATTGCTGCCACGCCAGAAAATGAAAAATCGTCAGGATCATGTCACAACATGGAAGGTTTATTGTAATGAGAAGATATTTTCATGTTATTTTGATGCACAAGCAAAAAAAAAACTTGTCACATTATATCAATATACTATCTATCCTGTTAAACATGAAACATTTCACACTGTAACTTGTGCTGTTTGTAATGTGAAGAAAAGAAAATTTACAAGCGGAAGAAGTTATAACAAGATGATGAAGATATGACACATGCTGTTAAAAATGTTTCCATGTATGCTGATGATTCAGCTTTGTTCTGGACATCACCAACGTTTGCAGAGCTGAGAAAGAAACTACAGCTTGAGATGCATTAATAATTGGGTGAAAATGAACAAAACATAAAACTAAACATATTGTATTGACAGTAGGAATATTCTGGCTAATGCTACTGCTTTCAGTCTGTCTATAGACTCTATAGATGTGATTTTGGTTGAGTAGGTCACTAAATCTACAATACTGGCTGTTAAAACCAGATTGATACGATGAGAAAAGGCACTGCTGTTTCAAGAAAATGTTCTGCATCTGTTCCACCTTCTGTTATGAATGATGCTGTTTGGTCACACCTGAAGTACTGCCCAGTAATCCGGTCAAGCGCTGCTCAAAAACACCTTAAAAAAAACAACTTCAAATTGCACAGAACAGAGCAGCCAAGGTAGTTCTTTGTTGGTCTTTCCGTGCCAGTGTGTAAGAGGCGTAATCAATTATCTTGGCTAACTGTGCAGGCTCAACTAAAATCTAGTCTTTTGTTATTCATGAACACGGTCATCTTGAATAATGCGCCGCATTTCTTTGGTGATAAATTACTATATAGTGGCGTTTGTCACGGTTATAGGACATTTCGAGCGAGTCCATGAACAAATTCTATGATGAGAACGGTTCTTTATAAAGGTTCTTCAGCATGAAATATGATCCCCACCAACACTGTACAGAACAAAAACAGATATTCCTTTAAAAGTCACTAAAACAAAAAATGATGAATCACGTGTAAATTGTGTTTTTGCTGTTTTGGAACCTTTTTGTTCATTTTATTATATAGTTTTTTTTTATTGTGGTGTGTTTTTGTTTCTATTTTAGTTTACTGCTATTCATTTCACTTGTTTACTGGTCTTAATTTTGATCTTATATTGGATTTTATTGTCTAATTGATACTGTGTGATTTTAAACTGTTGTCATTTTATTGTTGTTTTTGTTTGGACCACAGGAAGACTAGTGATCACTTTGTAGAAGCTAACTGGGATCCAAATAAAGAATAAACATGAAAATATCTTATTATAACGTGAAAAACGTATAACGCTCTGTTTTTCCTTTCTTGGCATGGCAGCATGTAGATAATCGAGATAAAACACTAAAATATTTGCATAATTATAGTAAAAAACATACAAACAATGTTAAATGTGATAAATTTTATAAAATCACATGATATAAGCGTGAGATTTTCAGGCATTTCATGCGTGTAGTTTATGGCATCACGTTTGAAAATAACAGTTTTATGTGTGTGATAAATTCACATAAAAGCTTACGTCAGACACTTCATGCCTGAAAACATGAATTTGATGTGTGTCTCATCACCCTCCATATCTGACTGCCTCTGAGACGTGTTAATGCTTTTGAACCCAGTTACTCTAGTTTTGTTGATTTTTTTGGGAAACTTTTACGAGTGTGAGTCAAAACCAGCAGACCACTCTCTGTAAAAACACTGAGTTATAGAGATGTTTGTGTTTTAAGGCCTTCCACACAAGTTTTTACAAGCAGCTAAAAGCAACCGAGAGACGTAGCTACGCTCCAGAAGTTTTTGTGGGAACATGAGTAATTATTTTGTGTTGCTCTTTTTTTCCAGAACTGATGATACAGAAGGAATGAGAGGAGAGGATGGAGGTAACAGATGTGCAGTTATACGAGAGAAAGAAAGAGAAAAGCAGGTGACTGTGTTCATGTTTGTCTGTGTGAGGTGTGTGTGACAGGCAGGAAGGTGAATCACAGGCGGTTTGTCCTCTCCGCCTGCAGGAAAAGTGTGTGTGTGGCAGGTCTGTGTGTGTGAGTGATGGCTGTGTGTCTGAGCCGGGGTTATGTGTGTGCACCGGTGCGTGTAATGAACGCCACCGTCAGCCCGACTCCCCCCCCTCCCACCGCTCTTCTCCTCCCCCAATCCCCCAGCCTGCCACACTGCATCCTGTACATGACCACTCCCATCGCTCCTTCCCTCTCCACACACGCACAAATACACACATACACACCACATGCACACACACACACACAGATGGTCGCCGTATACAGTACTTGCTCCTCATCACGATCCCGTTTGGAGACAATCACATCCAGGGAGATCAGTTCCGGTTTGTCCGCCGGCTCGCTGGGTTTGAACCCACAGATATTTGAATAATGGCTGGAGGCTGCTCTCACAAATGCGTAATAATGATAAATTGCATTTTAAGGACCTATCAGACTATCCAAGTACAGTGTGGTGTAAAAGTGGAAGGGACAGGAACAGATGCGCAGCCAGAGTGGAGATGTGGCGGCGAAATGCATGCATGTAGAAATGTGGGATTCATATCAGGCT
>JAJHUR010083923.1:0-10305 GCA_027495735.1 Lutjanus campechanus | reverse complement strand
TTCTGTTCCGGCTGGGCTGTCACCATCATCTCCTGCTCTGGTGGGACGGTCGCCATCATCTCCTGCTCCGGTAGGACCGTCGCTATAATCTTCTGTTCTGGTTGGGCCGCAGCTATCTCCTGTTCCGGCTGGGCTGTCGCCATCATCTCCTGCTCCGGTGGGACGATTGCCATCATCTTCTGTTCCGGTGGGACCGTCGCCATCATCTTCTGTTCCGGTTGGGCCGCAGCTATCTCCTGTTCTGGCTGGGCCGCAGCCATTTCCTGTTCTGATGGGGCCGCCGCAGCTATCTTCTGTTCAGGCCGGGCTGTCGCCATCATCTCCTGCTCTGGTGGGACAGTTGCCATCATCTTCTGTTCCGGTGGGACCGTCGCCATCATCTTCTGTTCTGGTTGGGCCACAGCTATCTCCTGTTCCGGCTGGGCCGCAGCCATTTCCTGTTCTGATGGGGCCGCCGCAGCTATCTTCTGTTCCGGCTGGGCTGTCGCCATCATCTCCTGCTCTGGTGGGACGGTCGGCATCATCTCCTGCTCTGGTGTGACCGTCGCCATCATCTTCTGTTCCGGCTGGGCCGCAGCCATTTCCTGTTCTGATGGGGCCGCCGCAGCTATCTCGTGTTCTGGCTGGGCTGGCACCATCTTCTCCCGTTCTGGCTGGGCTGGCGCCTCCTCCTGGTCTGGTGGGATCGTCGGCACCTTCTCCTGTTCTGGCTGGGCCGCATCCTCCCCCTGGTCTGGTGGGACCTTCGGCGCCTCCCCCTGGTCTGGCTGGGTCGCAGCCTCCTCCTGTTCTGGTGGGACCATCTGCGCCTCCTCCTGGTCTGGCGGGACAGTCGGCTCCTCCTCCTGGTCTGGCGGGACAGTTGGCTCCTCCTCCTGTTCTGATGGGATCGTCAGTAACTCTCCCTGCTCCGGCTGGGCTGTCTACGTCGCTGCTGCAGCTTCTTCCTGTTCCTGCTCTAGCTGGGCCGTCTACATCGCTGCCGCAGCCTCTTCCTGTTCTGGCTGGGTCATCTTCGCTGCCGCAGCCACTCCCAGTTCACCTGTGGCCTCCTGCTCGTCCTCCTGAGGGGTCTCGTCTTCGCCTGTAGCCTCCTGCTCGTCCCCATTAGGGGTCTCGCCTTTGCTGCTGGCCTCCTGCTCGTCCCCCTGAGGGGTCTCGCCTTTGCCGCTGGCCTCCTGCTCATCCCCCCGAGGGGTATCGCCTTTGCCTTCATTGCCGACCTCCTGATCTGCTCTGCTTCCCTGGGTCAGCTTCAGGCCAGCCGCCTGAAGTCTCTGGCTCCGCCTCTGCCCTGCCTTCAGGCTGTCCGCCTGAAATCTCTGGCTCCACCTCTGGTTGGAGGTTTCCACCCGGCCCCTGTCCAGTCCCCATGCCAATGAATTATTCATCCTTGTTGCCAGGCCGTGTGCCTGTGTTTGATTTTTGGTTTTTTGGATTTCTGGAATTTGCCCGTTTGGGTTTTTTTTGTCTTTTGGATCCCTTTGTTCTCAGAAGCCTGTGTTTGAGTTACTTTTTGTTTTTGATTAAATCTCCTTTTGAACTCTACCACCTGCTTTTTGGTCTGCATTTTGGGTCCACCATTTGTGTTTGCTAGTGACTTTACACCACAACTTGACAAAAAATGGTTTGAAAAATGACTTACTATGGTTGAGGGAATTAGTTTCCAACACCTGAATGTAAATAGAATCTGTAAGTGTACATGCACCGATGTTGCATTGATTAATATGATTGATCATAACATTCAGTTTGCTGTTTCAGTGACTGAGGGAGAGGTGTCCTTTACATTGAAAGTGTCTCCAGAGACTGCACCATATGTTCAGGTTGTGGCTTACACAGTCCTCCCCAGTGAAAATTTGATTGCCCACAGTGCTGACTTCTCAACTGAGAAATGCTTCAGTCACAAGGTCAGTATGGGAACATGATAGCTTTGAAGGTTAATTTGAGTTTCTTAGACTGAATGGAAAAATGTAAAAATCAGTTTGGGCTATTTGAAAACCTCTGATTTAAATATTATCTCTAATAGAAACCTAACTTCAGCTCAACTCAACAAGCTGTTAGAGGGCTGCTGTTTAGTGTCCAACCTCTTACCTCATTACTTCCCAGAAGGAAGCATCGTTCCTTAACAGCAATAACACACAAAGTGACAGCGCGATGCAGCTCTGTGTCTGACAACACAACTGTAGATCTTTATATATTGAATTTAAAGAAGTTTCGGGAGGATTTTTGCTTTTCCCCGTTCAGACAGAGAGAGAGAGAGGGAGGCGGACCATAGACCAAAAATTGCACAGCACCACTGTCAGCCAGTTCTTTCTTTAGTTTAAGATGAATATCTTTGAGAGCCGCAAAATTGCAGTTCACCACTAAGATCCATCTGCCTCTAGAAAAACAAATCTATCTGCCCTGGCTGTTGTCTAAAATATAATTCTGTGTACATATTATAATAACTGCCTGTTTGTCTGTATGTGTATGTGTGTGTTTTTGTGTGTCAGGTGTCCTTGGAGTTTTCTCCATCCTCAGCTGTACCAGGAGAGGAAACCACCCTGCAGGTGACGGCCAATCCAGACTCTCTGTGTGGTGTGAGTGCTGTTGACCAGAGTGTCCTTATCAAGGAGCCAGGAAAGATTCTGGATGAAGACAGGGTAACTGTTGGGATCAACCACAGCAGATGGATCAGATTATTTTGTCTATTTATTCCATGTTACAGTAGTGGGTTTGTAATCTAAAAGTTATAGGTCTACATCCTGGAACTGGTTGGCAAAATCTGTTTTTAGGGAAAGCAAATAGTTATGGTCTCAATTATTATCCATCTAGAGGAAAACACTGAGCTCCCACATGAAGCTGGCCAGTATGACAAAGGTCAGTAAATTTAACCCAAGATGCCCGTAATCCTCTGAAGTCAACTTGTTATGGTGCTAATGTGAGTTACAAACACAATGGAAAAAAAATCTTTGTGCTAAATAATACATATCATAGATATATTTGGAAAGATAACAAACTTCTGTGAAAACTGATAAATCATTACTTAATTTTGGATATTGAGCCATATCTGTCCAAAAGAGAAAGCCAAAAGCCTTCCAGGGAAGCACAGAAGAAGGTAAATGGGAAGAACAGGGAGGCACTTACATCTCTGATGTCCATTGTGAATACTTGGTTATAAATCCCTAAAAATTACAGAAAAAATACACTATGCTTTTTCCTCTTTTCTGACCTATAAATGTTGTTACAATGTTGCATACTCGTGTTAAACGATGCCACCGCGTCAAATAAACGAGGTTCGTGCATTTGGAAGTGAGCCCTGCAGCTGTTTTGGACGGCTCTGAATGCTCTGTTTTGCCGTGTTTTTTATAACAGGAGGTCGCATTGACGTGAATCCGTGCCTGACTTACTAATATGGAAATGTTACGGCATAATGCTCTGAGCCTGCCCTCTCCCCCGCTCTGCTTCGGCAGTTGTATCGCTGTGCGCTGCTCTGCTGTCTACAACGATTTCACAGTGTTAGCAGGTTTGACCAATGGCTCCCAGAAAATGTTTGCTCTGGTGTGAGAGAAAGTTAACTTTGTTTAGCTTTCAAGCACCAGGCAGAAGTGGATAGAGTTGCTTTTTCACGGCCAGCAAAATAGAAACACCTCCGCGTTTGTCTGTCTACGGCATTTCACACGGACTGTTTGTCAACATGGGCCAGTACGATGCTGGATTAGCCGAAAACGAAACACATACACCGCAGAGGTAAACAGGTTATGACAATAACAAGCTGCTCCTACCATTCAGAGACGTCATGAAGTAACCTCTGTTCTGGAGAAACTTCAGGCTGTCCAGTTTGTACCTCCGGATCAGGATCCAACACATACGGCTGTATTTTAAAACTTGTCATTTTCAAAAGAGTAGAGTAGTAAAGTTCGCTGTGTACTTCTGCAGAGCCGAGGCTCCTGCACGGCATAATGAGGAGGCGGGGTTTGGCACCGCTTGGCAGCGATTCAGAAGTCCTCGGGAATGGGCTGGGGGGTGGAGTAAACTACACAGAGTGTTTTTCACGGGATGAGAAAAGAGGCAGAGAGAGAGACACCGTCCTGAAGATCTACAACGCTTTGTGTGCGGGTAATCGCATGTAGCTGCTCTATAGGAGTCCAAGACTCAGTACAAAGGCCCAAAAATGAGCATAATATGTCCCCTTTAAGAACTTGTCTGTTTTCTTCAGTATCAAAGTACTGAAGTCATAGCTGTTTTATATTCATGGGTTGGTCCATTATTCTGAAATTCCAATAGTCATCCCAAAAACATCCTCCCATTGCTCCCAGGTCCCCCCAGGTAACTACTCAAACCGTGATCTTTTCCTAAACCTAACCAAGTTAGATTTAACATTTCACATGTGTTTATTATTGTTACCATGACGACAAAGGTCACCGGACATTTGAATGTCCAAATACAGTACAGTATAATGATTTGTGGGACAAACAGGCTTTCAATCAAATATTTTTCAGACTATTGGGTTCTCAGAATAACAGGGCACTGGAACAATCGAACAGAAACAGATACAGAAATTGTTAATTTGACATACTTTTAATGGTGCCCATTTTCAAAAATATAAATAAATATAGAATTCAGAAACAGTGCTCAAAAGAGACATTTTTGACACTTATGTGTTGTTGTTTCCATCCTGTTAGCAAAAACATTTTGGCTTATTTTTACACCAAATCCTCACTGAGCTGATGAAGGCACATCTAGAAGTGGAAGGACAAAAAACTCTTCTCACAGATAATCCAGGAAATACATGGACATTGCTTTGAACGGGATTTAAATCACATGAGGACCAAAATGTTTGTCAAAAAAGACCAGATAACTGGGGCTGTAATTATTACTGCTGTGGGAATGTACCCACTCCGAACTGCATTAACCCCCCCACCAAGAAGAATAAATCTGGTCTGAATGGGCTTGTTTGTGATGCTTTGAAGACTTGTAAATTGTAAATTGGAATCTTTCTCGTGAAAGATCAATATGACAATATTAGATTGTGAAGGATTAGAATGTGTCCACAATCCACCATTTCAGAGAGATTGTTGTAACGTGCTACAGTGCACATTCTATCTGTTTCAGTTCTGTGCTCATACACGCAATGCATCTAGCTTTTTTCTAAGCCAAATCACACTATTTTTGCTCGTCTGTTTCATGCCTTCTATAGACACACACACATACAATCATAGGAAGCTGTTGTGCCTTGGATTTCCTTTGCTCCCTGTTTTAGTGGGAAAATGAAATTTTCCATCACTACCTTCCAGACTATATGACATAAACGAGTAACAGAGTAATCATTTGACAGAGAGAATGGCACTATTTTTACAGGTGAATATTACAAAATTTATGATTTCACAATAAAAGAGTACTCCATAGCTCTCAGACAAAAAACACATATCTGGTTATTTCATTGGCCAATGTCTTTCTCTTCAGATATTTCACTTATTGCCTGTTGAAAAAGCTTCCAGTATCCCACATGATGTTGAAGATCCTGAGTCATGTGCACATTGGAGACAAACTGAAAGGTCCATATTTTCACGCCATGGACATGACAAGAAAACTGACGCTTATACAGTCTTCAAGGTAATTCTTATGTACCAATTCCTCGGTACACAATTGATATCACAATACAGACCACGCTTTAGTGACATTTTTATATGCTGCTGGTTCATGTAGAGTTTGGGCCTGAAGATGGCAACAAATTTGCGCATCAGGATGGCATCATGTGTGACACTAAGGAAGGAACTAAGAAGGAAATCCATGACCTCAGCCAAAACACTGCGCAACCATCCAGTGGGTAAGTTTTATGAGATCTCTTTCTTTGGCTTACAATTTACTATTTTAAGTGTACCTCTGATTCTGGTTGAAAGTTATCTTCTTCTGTCAGTCTCTGTCGCAAGGGCTATTGCATATGACGCCACAAATGATGCTCCACCACCAATAAAGACGGTGCGCACTTTCTTCCCTGAGACTTGGATATGGAACCTGGTGGAAGTTGGGTGAGCTTCTGTCACAAGCCTCTTAGTCTCACATATCCAGACCTCTCTCCACAGCACTCAGAGCTGGAGAAAGGACTGGCCACACACACGCACACACACACACACACACACACACACACACACACACACACACATTCTTCTCTGGAGGAAAAAAAAAATCCCTGCCCTGTTAGTATTTCTTTTAACCAATCAAAGCCATCTTTGACAGAGCTAAGCTCAGGATACTGCTGCAAAATACATGTAGTGTCAAGAGGGAACTTGTTTTGGTGGAATCTTTGTGGAGAAAAGCTTTGGTATTAAAATGGCCAAATCACCACAAAAGAAACACTGTTGCTAGCTTGTTTACCTTTGTACCACTAACGTCTCAGGTTCTAATTTGACATTTTTAGCGTGTAGGTTGCAGCTCAGAGGTTGTTGTTGTTTCCTGGTACCCAAAATTTTAATAGTCACCATGTTCTCCACATAAACACAAAAACCTACATTACACAAGAGAAATTATTCTGTTTAAGAAGCTACACAAGAGTTATTGTGCATGATTAACAGACCTGCAGCTTTTCCACAAGTAATTTTTTAGTGCACATTCATGACCTCTGTTATTCACAATTATGGAAAAACTTGAAAAACTTTTTTCCATGCCTCCAAGCCAGCAATAGCGGTGGCCAGAGGCATTATGGGCTCCAGCTTTTCCCAGTCTAAAGTGGCATGCAGCACTGCTATTTTTTAACAGACGCAGTTGTATATTTTCTTTTGCCCAGCACCCATGTTGTGTAGGTTGCAAATGTTCTTGCACTCTGTGGAGCCATGGGTGTGTTGGTCTGAAAATGTAGTGTGTTAAGGTGTCTGAATCTAAGATGAACTTAACTGGCTTTTTAACTCCTTGTAAAACCCACCTCATTCAAACTTGACAGAAACACATGTGAAACTCACCAACACTGTCTTTGTTAGTCTGTCCACTGTTCCAACAATCACCAACTCTGGTTGGATCGAAATGAATCCTGAATTCACTGTATCAGATGTTTGAAGACATTGGTTTTACAGGCTGCTACTCTCTGAGTGGGTGTGTACCACACCGCTGTCATGGTGTTGCAGCTATCACTAGTCAGACCATTACATTAACAAAATAAAATAACTAATATCTCTGCAAAAAAGCAACCAGCAATGGATTCAGCCCATCACTGATAGGCGATATATTCATCCAATCGCCCAACTCTGCTGTCAACCAGCAAAAATCTGGTCTAAAGTGCAATATTTTCCTGCTATTTAAAGGATGTGTTTTTCAGATCATAATAAGTGTCTACAGAGGCAACACACTCTGCTTTTAGGGCACTGTTGTTAATTTAATTGTTAATTGTTAATTTAGCCAGAAATGGGAGCCGTCCAACTGCAGAGCTGTGTGCAATCACAGTCACAAAAGTATTTAAAATACACGGCGTCTTTGTCCTTTTAATTGATTTAAAAGGACACAGGCACTGCCTCCTCTGACTACACATCACTGAGAGATAGTAAAGTATGTTCCTCTAACTCACAGTATGTGTCTATTTGTTGTTGTGTATCTGCTGATCCAGAGAGTCTGGAACAAAGGATGTGTCCTTCACTGTCCCGGACACCATCACCACCTGGGAGACGGAGGCTTTCTGTTTGTCCCCTCAAGGTTTTGGCTTGGCTCCTCGTAAGAAGCTGACCGTCTTCCAGCCCTTCTTCCTGGAGCTCAGCCTGCCGTACTCCATCATCCGCGGGGAGCACTTTGAACTCAAAGCAACCATCTTCAACTACCTGTCCAGCTGCATCATGGTAATCAATGCTTTTACACTCACAGTGACAGTATGAATTATTGTATGTGCTGAAGAACAGAATGCATGGACTGGAGTCCATCTATACTCCAAAGATATTAGTGAATTTATATATTATTTGAAACAAACTTCCCATCCTAAAAAAGAGGCACTGAACACAGACCACTAATGACTCATTTAAATCCAAAGAGTAGATATTATTTATTTATTTATTATTATGATTGATGTTTGCCTTAAATTTTGTGAAATCCTTTAGTTAATGTTCTATGATGTGACCTGTTTTAAGCATCCATCCACCCGACCTCCTTCATGTGTGAACTTTGTTGATTCTTATGCTTCTTTCATACTTATCATGTCCGCTAGGGGACAAACATATCAGTCAGAATGAGCTTCATGCACACACAACCAACACACACATCTTTCTGGTGATGATGGGCTGTTCACAACACATGCAGTTGGTCTGTTAGTAATCTGAGCTGCTAAACCAGTGATGTAAAGTGTAGAAAAGCTGGCCTGGTTAAAACAGAAGAACTTAATGAAAATCGAATAATTCTCTATAATTTTTCTTCTATGGGTCCAGATAGGATCGTGTCTGGATCTCAATACTAAAGGATGGAGAAGGGGGATGGCAGGTTAACAAAGGGAATGTATTTTGGTCATTTTGCGAATAAGGGGGATGACATCTTACCATCTGAGATACCAAGATCATGTGAGAATCCATCTTGCCCAGCTTCAAGTTAAGTGGTTTAGCCAAACAGTGTCCTAGAAGGAGCTACTGGCAGCTGTGGGTGTGGTTTTAGGTGTGACAGCAAGAAGTGTCCATGGAAATGACTCATCTTGAACAAACAATGGCAGCTCCTGAAGAGGTTAGCGTAGATACTGTAATAGCATAGCATCAGAACTGCAGAGAATTTCTAAATTGTAGAAAGAGCAAAGAACGACACTGAGGACTTTTCTCAATGGAAAAGATGTTTTGCTCTTCTCCTGGCTGCAAGCATTTGATCTGATTGGTTGGAGTGCCAAGTGTTTTTGTTAAGTACCTGCCCTTTTCCAAACAGTTTCTAAGAACGACGTCTCAGATGATTCAGTGTAACAAACCATCTAATGTGCTCCACAAATGTGACATTTTTGTAACTTTAACAGTTTAAAAGTGAGATTGTGTTTCTTGAACAGATCACTGTGACTGCAGCCCCCTCCTTAGATTACACCCTCACCCCTCTCTCTGGTGACCAGTACACATCCTGTCTGTGTGCCAATGATCGTAAAACCCTCAGCTGGACCATGACCCCTGCTGTCTTAGGTAAAGGTTTATTATTGTGTTCAGAACCTCTGACAACCTTGTCAGACAGTCCATAAATCTTTGCATGCAAACTGTAAATCCAAAATATTATATAAATAGTATTTAAGAATCGATACAGTATCATCAAACATAATATCACAATACTCAGGTGTAACAATATTTTCATACAGCACCACCAACCTCTTGGTCTCCGTGGTGACCACAGAGTAACAAGGTAATCGATCTTCATACAGAGTTTGTGATCTTTTCAGGTGTTGTAAATGTGACTGTGACTGCTGAGGCTGTGGCGTCCCATGCGACATGTGACAATGAGATTGTGAGCGTACCAGAGAGGGGTCGCATCGATGTGGTCACACGACCGCTCATAGTAAAGGTGAGAACCTGAAGGCAAGATGACAAGAAGATTTTTTTTTGTCTCGAGAGGACAAGTTAATTATTTCGTCATCTTAAGTTCACAGAGCTTCTTATCTTGATACAACAATATACAGTAATTAACCCATTGTCACAAGGAGACAAACTCTTATCTCAAGATAAAAAAAATAATTAACTCATAATCTCGAGATATTTGAGATGTTTTTCATCTACCAAATGGAGTAGAAGAGAAAAAGAAAAAGCATGAGACAATAAAAAACCTGAAGGACATATTAACGTTGGTCTCATTCATGGCGGGAAATTCAGGACCCTTTAGAAACAATAACTGTCTCTCAGGAAAATGGACATTTTATGGATTGCAACAAAATTGACAAAGACAATATGTGTGCACTTTTATTCATGGTCTTTTTGTACGAATTATTATGATTTAATCCAGTTGTACAGCACATGAAAACACTGTGTTCCAGTTGAGTGCTGAATGTTTTTAACTGTTGAACAAAAAAGAAAATGAAAAGAACAAGCCTAGCCCATATTGGCTTCTACAGAAATAACCTTTTGTTATGAGGGGCCGTACAAGACTTAATTCATTCTGGTCCTCTCACATACATATATTTTCTCTCATACTCACATACATTCTCCTTTCACACACATATATTCTCCTTTCACACACATATTCACGTACATATATTGTCACTCTTACACGCACATATATTCTCCTTTCACATGCATACATTCTCCTTTCACATACATATATGTATATGTACACGTACATACATGCATGTAAGAGAAGAATGTGTGTATGTAAGAGAAGAATGTATGCATGTGTGAGAGA
>JAJHUR010083922.1:0-11248 GCA_027495735.1 Lutjanus campechanus | reverse complement strand
ATTGGGCATGGCAACGGCAAATTCATTTAATGTTTTAATAAAACATTTTGTGTGTAACTGACATCATTAGCTGTTTTAAAGAGATGAAAAGAGAGACAAGAAGTGAGTGGGTGAGAGGGAGTGACAAATTGAACTGAAACTTTATTTGGTATCATATTTGGAGGCAATTTACTGGAAGAACATATCTTAACATGCATGGTTGAGCCCAGTAATGACAGCCTCTCGTAATTTCATATATTTCATTCATCCTGTGCCCGTCCGGCAATGATATAATTTGGACAGCGACACACTCTTTTTGTGTGTGTGTGTTGGCCCTGTACTCCAGCAAATTGGACGATGCAGTTGAAGTGCTGACTTTGCTGACTTGATGTTGATCCACATCAGATAAACAGTGTAGCAGCTGAAGCCCTTTTTATTTAAAGTCTCCCAATTTCAAGGAAACAAAATAAGTTGGACACATAAATATACGTGTAAATAAAGTCATATTTAATATTTTGTGATTCTATTCAGCTAGTGATTGTATTGTAAGTATATGACCACCATCTTCACTGCTTGCCTGTTTATTAAGGGGCTTTTTGCCTTCAGCTTGTCTCTCAGGTGTGACACACATGTTCAGGTGGATTGAGGAGACTGATACAACCAGTTTGGTACATTATACTGTTGAACCATAATTGTGGGTGACTTGCCTGTATGTTTGTATGTTATGTCTCCATTGTATTGACCATAGAGGCCATCTATGGAGGGGCACTGAGTTGTAGATGGAGTTGCAGCACCCCCCAATCCTGAGGCAAAGCAGGAAAAAATGCAGTTGTAAAATTGGCATAAACTAATAAATTTCATTGGCATTTGAAGGGATCACAAATAAAGTCATAGCATATGCCATATTATTCTCTGTTGTTACACACTGAGCACTTTAATTAATTGTTTGACAAGCACAAAGCGCCGTGAATTCAAACACTTCTGACCTTTAATGCAGTTAGTACTGTAGCTACCGTAACTTGTGGCTCTACCACCTAAATTAGACTAACACAACATGATTTCTGCCTCCAGCTTTGTGTGAAAATATACTTCAAAAGATCAAACAATGAAGGTGTAAAGTTTGCGCTGTGCTATAACACAGGACCAAATGTACTGGGTTGAGATTTGCTGCCACATTTAGAATCTCAGACAAAACCCCAAAGTGTGCAAGAACACTGGATTCATATTTTATCCAAAACACTTCTAGGTGAAATACTGGCAGATATTGCAGCATATGACAGATTTACCTTCAACAGTTGGCTGTGGCAAAAATTGTCCCTCACCCCAGAAAGATGGCCAAAACTTTGAGTGATCATTAACTTTATTAGGCCGACTATATCTAACATTGCAGCGATCGCGGTGCCAGCCCCTCTGCTGGTGTAGCAGCAGCAGCCTCTGAATGTCAGCAGAATATGGAATGTGTCTCAGCTTAATATCATGACTTTGAAAACACCAAATGACTCACCTTAAGAAATTTTGTTAGTTTATATTATAAAGAACTGTAAAATATCATTTCATTAAGACTGTTCAGACAGACAGTGACAGATCACAGCCAATAAACTTGGCATTTCATCCTTGCAGCTGTAGCAAAGGTCAAGCTGCATGCAGCATGCGCAGCTCACATTATGTTCAAATATCATAATGTTGATTAATGCTGAAATGGCATTCTTTTGTCTCAGTAATTATTAATATCCCCAGATAACACACTAAAGCAGTCAGGTTTGGAACCCACATATATCGAGATAGTATGCCTCTGTCCGCAGAATAGAACATTTCTGGAAAATCACTCCTCATGACTACCATCTAACATTACAAAGGTTGACATTTTTTTGCCCCCTAATGTTTAATCCAAGTCGACACCCATGGTATTGTCCCAAACATTGGTGGCGACATAAAGAAAGTCTGAGTCCTGCACTATTTATTAAATAAAGATGTGAAACCACTTGTTTAAGCTAAAAGTCAGCATTATCAAGTCCAACGTGGTTTAGTACAAAGCTAAAAAAAAAACAAAATGTGTCACCGTCCTAATATTCCCCAGACTGCGCTGCATGCCGGCAACATATGTGTCCGGTTCCTCAGAATTCTGCTCAGCCCTGATTCCATTTCGGCCTTTTACCCAAAATCATATCTGTACACTCATTTGTAAAGCAGACGGACAAAATGTAAAATGTGGCTGCCAGTTTCCAGCACTGTCAATTCTCTGGACTGGATATTTAACAGAAACCTCTTTTCTTATCATTGTATCATTTGCATGAATTTGCAATGGTGTCATTGACATCGCTGCATGATTTATAGTCAGGTCAATGGTGTGACTGAGAAACTGCATCCAAAAGAGCCGAGTGCTGCTTGAGCAAATTAACATATTTTTCCATTTTAGTGTCTTCATTCTTCTTAATGCTTTCTGTCTCTAGTACGCTCTCCTCTGTCTCACACACACGCTCATACACACACCTGTGTGGATGGATGGACACACATTTTATCATATATGCCCACACCTGCTGTACACACTAAATGACTGGAGTGTGAGTAGTAGTTGTGCACAATGGATACTTGTTTTTCAGAAAATGTGCAGGAAATTATAAGCCTAAGTAACCAATGAGCAACCACAGCCAGAGACAACTTGTAAAGATTTAACATACAATCCATATGTTGTACTGTATGTAGCAGGGCTGTCGAAACAACCGCAATGTCGAAATACCGCACCACTTACAAGCCAACCACAGTCAATGGCAAGCAGCCGCAAAAAATGCTGTCATCATGTTTTGTTTAATTCCTCCTTCATTTGCAATTCAACGGGTTTTAAATGAATGAATAAATGCTTCAAAAAATTGACAAGCATACGATGGCCATGAACAGCTCAAGCTCGAGGATATCGGCTGCCTGCGACTTGACTTCGATCTAGGAAGCTGTGAACTTCTCCATGTTTTATGTTGTTTTACTGTTTATTTTGTCGGTTAACCTGTTGAAGTTGGCATTAGCAATGCTCAGCTAATTCCACAGTCTAGGGCGATGTTGGAAGAACGTTGTAATCTTGAGGGACAGTCAAGAGGAACTGTGGAATGTTAAGCCTCATTTGAAGTAAATTAATACTTGAAACTTGATAGAAATGCCCTTTAGATGACGATATAGCTGCAGAATGGTCAGACTGGAGGAATTCATTTGCAGCGTTGTGTAACTATGACTAGCACCCAGCAGCTAGCTAGCTTGCTCAGACCATAAAGGTACTGCTGGGCAGTGACTAGAGATCCACAGATAACGTTACACTTAGAGTAACTGCACTAAATTACTTCATCTATCATAAACGAAGTAATCTGCGAAAACAAACAAAAGAATGGTGCTAATACCACATACCGGGCTGTTCAGCCAACTGAAATAATCCTGTGGGAAATTTCATCATCACGACAGCCCCAGTGTGTAGCATCATTAAAAAGAATAATAAAAACTATAAATCTCAAAAAAAGAAAGATTAAACCTACATAGCAACAAAACTTCCCCTGGACAAACAGAAATGCTGGCTGTGTCTCCTCCCAGATGGATAGATGATCTTTTCGTGTCCAGAAAAAACAATAAAATAGACACAAACATGGACATAAAGAGATCAAACCAAATTAAATAGAGACATGTGATGAGCCAGAATGGTTGAATTTTGGCAGCCAAGCCAGTGCTGGCGTCCACAAGACACTCTTAGTCCAGCTTCCCTGTCTGTTGAAAAACACAATACATGCAAGAACCAGACAAACAAACATGTCTGCTTTGCTGCAGTTACACTTTACAATACAAGAGGAGGGATAGGAAACATTGAAACAGATGAATATCAGAAAGCTAGTTACAGAGGATTATGTATTATCTTTATGCAGGTCGGGACAGAGCAGAAGTCTTTTATGAAGATGCAAAGAATTTTGTATCTTTGTCAAATATTAGATTGAGTGAATTCAGATCATCCCAAAACCTTGAGACTCTGCTGCCCTCACATAATATATGATTATACGTTTTACAAGTACCTCTCTACAGTACCAAGTACCACTCTTGCTGCCTGTGCAGAGTCCAGAGAACACTAAAGACAACACACACCCCAACCACAGCCTGCTCCCCCTGCTGCTGTCTGACAAGAGATACAGAAGTGTCCGCTGTCATACAATCAGACTGAAGAGCAGCTTCTTCCTTCAGGCTGTTAGGCTTCTAAATTCATCCTCAGCCTCCTTTTTTTTATTTTTATGACTTATTGTTTATTCAACCATTTACTGTATATACAGTAGTTTTTGTATACACTCTTTGTTTTTGTTAAGCCTGTCCCTTAAATGCCATGCAAACTTCAAGCACAGGATGATATCATATGACCTTTTAATAGATAGAAAGAAAGTCATTAGCTCACTTACTAACTTCACCAGGCAGTTGAAAGGCAGACAGGCAGCAGTATTGGGGAGAACGGCAGCAGAATTCAGAAAAACAAAGCCAGATGAACGCGTATGACACATGTCCTTAGCTTTTCCCCCTTTTTCTAATGATTTGAAGTTAGCTAACTCCTCTAGCATTGGCATCACGTTCCTGTTCATTTTCGCTGTTGGCCTGGAGAAGGTTGATACATGTGTTGCACCTGTTTACCTGACAGCAAGGATCTTTGCGTTGCTGATGAAAACTAGACAGAGGTTCAATATATTTACCCCCAGGTTCACAGTGCCTCCACACAAGCACCCAAGACCTGTTAGCAGAGGCCATTAATGTTGTAACAACACTGCCAGGGAACCATGTTTGTAGTTTCTGATGGGGCACCAGGCGTATAGGCAAAGAGCTTTTACCCACCAAAGCATACTAAGTCCATTGTGGTTTCAGTGGCTGCCTGTAAGCGTTATTTCTCACTAGGTGTTCTGGCTGTTACATTTTGTGTATTCATCTATTACCATCAGGGTCTGATGCACACAGACAACATGGTCTGTAGACTGATGCATTTGACAACATCAACCAGACGAAAAGAAACTTATCCTTATGCATTCATTATGAACTCACACCTAGTTATTCTCTGGTATGGATTTATTAATCTAACATTTGACTGATTACATGATGGAAGAGGTTCAAAGCTATGTTTAATGTTGTTAGAACCAGACAGATATACTGTTCAGCCAGTATTATGGGCCTGATATTGTCCTAGCACAGCTACATTGGTCTGTATTGTATTGGTGTATATGTTGTCCATTACATTTTTTTTGGAGAAAATAGTGCAAATTCATCTTATTTTTTATTTCTTAATTTTATAAGCAGCATTTTTTTTTTAGCATATTTGATCCCTTGTCTTTATTCAAGTTCTCTTTATGTCTTTATTTATAGTTGTTTATAATTATTAAAAGTATCAGTGAAAGTTTGCTGTTTCAGTGCCCAGATGTCATTTTGGATTTCATTAATATAAATAAAGAATATCAGCCAATATATCAACTTCTGAACTTTTTTACACCCTCATATTGGCATTGGCCCCAAAAATCCAAAACTTCCAAATATCGGCAAAGAGGTGGAGTGTGGGTGGAGTTGAGTCAGTCGAAAGAAGTGGGTACCTAGCTACCTGCTGTCACTCACCAATTATGCATAACTTTAAGCCTTAATATATTTTAAATGGGTGAGTTATATAAAAAGTTCACCACCTGTATAGTTGTCATGAACGGGAAAATTAGCTACAGAGACCAAAACTGTTTTTTTCATTAAAGGCTGTAACCATGATTTTTTCTGCTGTAAAGTTTGGTATTTCAATATGAAGGTCTATAGGGATTAACTTGCTTTTGGAGCCAGCCTCAAGTGGCTATTTGGGGAACTGCAGTTTTTGGTACTTGTGCGTTGGCTCCATTTTTCAGCCCTGGAGGTTGCCACTTGGTTGGCGATTACTTTAGATCCTTGTGTGTGGATGTTAGTATGGAGTTACAAAGTTAAACTCAGATCTAAAAGCTGTCTATCTTCCTTAGAATAAAAGAATGCAAACACTTCATATATGCTTTACAAAGTGGTGCAGTGCATTTTTCTGTATGTGCACAAATGTAAATGTCATTGAGGAACACACATGCAGTATTGGCTTACAAACAAATGCCAAATGATTTACTCTATAAAATGACTATTCCAGATACAGAGAAATGATAATGGTCACATACACATGAACATAAATTTCCCCATGAACATATGCAAACACACACACACACACACACACAGCTCTGTTCCCCAGTGACCTTAGTGGGTGAAAGTTCCTGACACATAAGCACTTTTATGACTGAGTGGACCCACACAGTCAGGCTTCTGATCAGCAGAGTGGAAGAATTCCATTACAAACAAACTGCCTCAACACACACACACACACACACACACTCACAAATGCTCATGCACGCACATTGACATATTCACACAAGCATAAATTACGGTGGCCCTGGGAGCTCAATACGCCGCAGTTTAAGAAAACACAAGCAAATAGACAAAAACTCAAGCAAAGTGAGGAAACATAGTTACCAGTTTGATAACACATGCAATAGTAGCAAATACAGAAAACATCACCAAATACAGACTCACTGCAGGAAGCACAGACAACAGTGGAAACCCCTTCAGAGACGCTCGTGGTCCCACTAAAAACATGCATATTTTAGATCACTTTTCACCACCACTTACCATCAGCTGACTTCAATATCTTCATGGGTCACAAACCATGGCAACAACAAGCACACAAATGCATGGACACACACTCTTGGATACAGTGTTAATTGCTGGAGTCAGATTTGGCAGAAGGTGCAACTCCTGAATAGTGCTGAATGACCGATGAGACAGAATTACTGACTGAAGCAAAGAGGAGCGATGTAAAGAGAGGAGGAGAGGGGAAGACGGGATGGGACGGGAGGAGGAAATAAGAGAAGTTTGCAGTGAAGAGGTGGAGGAGAAGGCCAAAGCTTCATCATCATGTCCCAGGGGTGCAGGCTTGTGGTGCCTTGATTATGCATTCAGCTCTCTTTCTCTCTTGCAAAAAAAAAAACACACACCCCTCAGAAAATACAGCCCTGTCAGCCTACTTCAGCACACAGCTTGACCTTAGAGTGTGTGTGTGTGTGTGTGTGTGTGTGTGTGTGTGTGTGTGTGTGTGTGTGTGTGTGTTTCTGCGTAAGGAATTTCTTTCTAATTTTCAGGAAGTCAGCAATAAAGTGATGGGGACAATTAATGAGTTTTGTTGTGGAAATATGAAAATTAGATTTATGATTGAGTTGATTAATCAGGATTAGACATTCAGTGGGTGTGATTATGATGTTCATCAGCACTGATGAGCAATTATTACACACTAAACATGACTTTAGAAAGCATAATAGTATATAGAAGTCAGTAAAGTAATACAGCTAATAAACAGAGCCCATGACAGATCATAGCCACCATATTATTCCTTATCATTTTATATCATTATTGTGAATGTCTCATTTTAGGATAAGAAGTTTGTGTTTCTATGCACGTACAAAGAGCAAGCATTATAGATGCAGTATTTTTTGCTATTTTGGTACAGCAGTGCATTGACCTTCACTGGCATTTACACACACTACAACGTTGATTTAAACAAAATGCAACATGTTTTACGTGCTACTAGTTTTGTCACAAAACCAAAATTTTGACTTTGATACTAACACCAGGTTTAGTATCACAGTACCAGATGTCGACACAATACTTGAAACCGAAACGATACTAGTTTGATACTCGATACCTAACAGATCAGAGACAGAACTTCCTCGAGGGAACCTGGACCAGAGCGTGTGAGTTGAGTGGGGCGGCCGCACCAGGCCATTCAAAAATCTGCATTGTAATTCAGCTTTAGTTTATATCGTAGCCTGCGGGCTTCAATATACGCGCACCAGTTGAAGATTCTGGCGCACCAGCAGTATTTTGGGAAAAGGTCGCTATTTTATCTATCTATTTATTTCTTAACTATTATTACTGTTAATAATAGTGTATTGTTTCCATAAAATATTGCCCTCTGAGAGGAAAAATCCTTATCTTTTTCAGGTCAGTCTATATAATAACTAAACAGTGTGCGATATTCATGTTTTTGTATTAAGGCAGCAGGATCATTTACATCAGTTTCACTCACTTTACATCAGCGGGGATGTTTTAGACAACAGCAGACAGCAAACTGAACACAAGCCTGAACCTGTTGCAAAACCATAAGACCCACAGAGTGTACAAAATACATTTACAATTTGAACTATTACATTTCAATTTTATTTACATATGCACATTGCTAATCTATCATTATATTTATTGGGTCAAATATTAATATATTATGTATTATAGACCTGCTCTGCACTAAGCCTGCCCATGTATTATTCTATGAATAGTTCTACCCTCTATAATTCTAACAACTGGTCACTAAAACATTACTCCAGCAACATAGTCTTTTTTTTTAACACAATAAAACTTACAGTGGGAGTCAGTGTTCCTTTTGTACTGGCCTTTCTATTTGACACTACAGAGCCACTGTAGTTTAGAAGTGACATGTAGCTGGTGCTAGTAGCCCTGCGCTGCCGTTAAGCTATTAAACATTTTTTTAAAAGTAAGAAAACGTTCACACTTAATACAGTGTCACAGGCAACATTGTTTTAAGCCCCAGTTGAAAATATTCAACCAGAACGAACAGTTCAGTTGTATCACTTCGCTGAGTGTGTAGGGAGGACCGAGCAGAACGCTCGCCTGCAGACAGCTGTTGAGCTCTGGGGGAGAGATCTGGCAGTAGAGAGCTTTTGGAGGAATAAACACTGCAAGTCACATCAGATTCTGCTCTGATCCAATCTACTTTACTTCATGAACGCACATACGTACAGAGAGGGGAGGGTAAAAAAGGCTGATGGGAAATAACCGCAGTCTGTGCACATCTGCATTCGTGTCAGAGGCTGACACGAATGCAGACACACACCCTCAGTGCTGGGCGAGGTGAGAATTCACTTCACCTTCTGTGTGAACACACCAACGTTGTCCCACAACAATTACCAGATGTTGAGAGATTCTAATACCAGACACTTTTTAATTAAAAAAGCACAGAAGAAATACAAAAAGTTTGCTATACTGTGCAACACTACATGCTACAACACCATACACACTTTGTTCCCTGTGTTGACAAGTATTTGTTTACTGCAGCAGTTTTTATTCCAGACTGAGTGATGTCACTTTGTTCATCTGTTCTTCTCAAGAGCCGCTATAAAACAGGGTGTGAATTTTAGTCACCAGAGAATTATTCCTAATGCTTTTGCTCGATCACTAATTTCCCTTTGACCATCATGTTGGTTCATGGCCAGGTTTCTTCTCGCATTTGCTGTCGGTATTCATGACGGCCAGAGCATTATTCTGAATATTTTTGTGGCCAGATTTCCCATTTGTGTGCCAGAAATATCAAAATATAATGGGTGTGAAAAGGTCAGAGTTACACTTTGAAACAAGGGCAGATACTCAGACATATCCATGAATGTTCTCACAAACATAATGTTCAACAGATCCACAATCTCTTTAAAATTTGAATCTCGCCTTCACAGAATCATGAGAGATGAGGCGTATTAATTATTCTTTTCTCAGTTGTCCTGTACTTCAGATGTTTTCTTTTCACACTACAAATGCTGAACCACAACAGGAAGGACATGTTTGAAGAAATAGTTCAGGAAATTAACCTATTCACTTACTGGCTGAGAGTTAGATAAGAAGATTGACTCCACTCTATATGTGTATGTAAATATAAAGCTACCACCAGCAGCTGGTTAGCTTAGCTTAGCATAAAGACTGGGAACAGGTGGAAACAGCTAGCCTGGCTCTGCCTGAATGTTAAGAATCTAGAAGTATGCAGATCTCTCCTAGGCAACAGATGGTCAAGCACCTACTGCAGTGCCACCACAACTTCCTGATGCAACTAGTGGAGATTTGCACAGTTCTGAATAAAGTAGTTTTGTATAGTTTTCTTTAAGATGTATCAAATAGCATAATGGTATTGTAACAGAGTATCCTGGGTTCAACTGTATTAAAGAAGCAATGTGTTCAAACTTAAATATTGATATTTATTCACAAAATGTTTTATTTGTTTAAAGCATGACAAGCAACCTGGCGACAACTATACATGTAAAAAAAAATCAACATTCTTGAGACTCACAAAAATGAAATTCCAAACAATTTACTCTTGATGTTGTCTATTAAGAGGTCAAAGCCTGCACGTCCCACTAGAAATTATGGCTATTCAAAAGGTTAATGTTTTTGCACCGAGCTGATTAGATCGCCCCCAGTAACTCAACTTAATTTCAACAAATGATCAGTATCATGTTCAAGCTTCAAAAAAAGGTCTTACTGCAACAAAATAGCGACAACGGGCACTAACATCATCACACATGAATGACAACTGAGCATGTTTAGAGATCCCAGTAAAAAATTTAGGCTAAATTTGCAGAATTATTTAGCCCTCTTCCCAAGAAGTTGCCAGCTACAGCCGTTGGACAATAACACTTATGTTAGATGGGTTAACTTTTGCGCCCTGTTGCAAAAGTCTCCAACTAAGCTAACCAGCTGCTGGCTTTAAGTTATTTAAAGGGACAGATATGAGAATATTAGGATTAGTATTCTCTAATTTAATCATGCAATCACTTGGCTGAAATGTCAAATTTGTTGTAATGTTTGTCTGTATTTGTTTTGCGCTTCTGTATGTGCCTACCTGCTGAAATACCTAAAAATCTATTTTTTGCATGCAGATTTGCATTTTGTGTCTCTGTGAACAAGCTGCTTTGTGTGTTTATTTTACAACTGGACTAACTAACTGATTAGCTGTAACCACTAACAGACAGCAATCGCCTCACCACAGACTTTTACCGCAAAGAGGAAAACATCACAGTAACGCCGGTGGGTGGAGTCATCCACAGCCCACGCTACCCCAACGCTTACCCCCGCAATCTGCTGTTGTCATGGAAACTGCTGTCACCGCCTGGGAGCCGCATACACCTGGAGTTTGACGGACACTTCGGCCTGGAGGAGGCTGAGAACGGAGTGTGCAGGTAAGACAATGAGATTCAGAAAGAAAAACAGGTGGAGAGGGGAGTACAATACCTGAGGAAAAGACGGATGGAGTTGCGGAGCACAAAGAGGAGGAAGCATTGATGAATTACAAGCGGCTGTAAAGGGGGAAAAAAAAGTCAGATGAAAGTAACAGTGATTAAAGAACCCGAATGTGGGAGAAGGACTGATGGAGAGGAGTGAGAGGGAGGAGGGG
>JAJHUR010083919.1:0-15665 GCA_027495735.1 Lutjanus campechanus | reverse complement strand
TATTTAAGAGACAGGTGTGTGTGTGTGTGTGTGTGTGTGTGTGTGTGAATGAGAGACAAAAGCACTGCATAAGTGCAGTCCACTTACCATTTTAAAGACAGGGTTAGCAGCCTGGACATCCAGAGGGAGCTTGGAGGAAAATCGCTGCTCCTTCGCACTGAGCTGTCAGTTGAGGTGGTTTGGGAGTCTGGTCATGATGCCTCCTGGGTTCTTCCCTCTGGAGATTTTCCAGGCACTGCCAGCTAGAAAAAGACTTTTAACTTTGAATCAATTTAATGATGTCTGCGATGCTGTAATCACTCAACAGAAATATAAATACAACATTTGTTTCTGCTCCCATTTTTCATGAACTGAAGTGAAAGAATCTCAGACTTTGTCTGGTTTATTTCTGACGAATTTTGTTCACAAATTTGTTAAAATCCATGTTGGTGAGTATGTCTCCTTTGCCAACATAACATCCACCTGACAGGTGTGGCGTTCTAAAAAGCTGATCAACAGCACGATTATTGCACAGGTGTGTGTTGAACTGGTCACAATAAAAGGCCACTCTAAAATGTGCGATTTTATCACACGGCACAATGCCACAGATGTTGCAATTGGCACACTGACTGCAGGGACTTCCATTAGAGCCGTTTCCCGTGATTTGAATGTTCATATCATTATGTTAAGCTGTTTACGACGTACTTTCTGAGAATCTCACAGTACAACTGGCCTCACAACTGCAGGCCACGTGTAAGCATGCCAGCGCAGAACCTCAACATCCTGCCTCCTCACCTGCAAGATCATCTGAGAGCAGCCACCTGGACTGCTGATCCAACAGTTGGTTTGCAAAACCAAAGAATTTCTGCACAAACCAGGATTCAACATTGATGGGGTTTTTTTGTTGTTTTTTTTGGTACTTCCTTGACTGGCCTCCTCACCCGCAAACTCATCTGAGAGCAACCACCTGGACAGCTGATGCAACAGTTGGTTTGCAAAACCAAAGAATTTCTGCACAAACCAGGATTCAGCATTGATTTTTTTTTTTTCACTTCCTCGACTGGGAAAGCGGGCCAGAAATATACTTGCCTGAAGTCAGTTTTTACTTACCACCTTAAGATATTCAGTTCAATATGAGAATAAACAGAGAAAAGTAGAAAAACTTCGTATTTGAGAGGCTGAAAACAGCATTTTCTGCAAAATTATGATGAATTCATCATCAAAATAGTTTAATAGTTCAGTTCTCTTTTACCACTTACCCAGTCAGGCAAGCGAGTTGCCAGATTTACTTGCTCAAAAGGTAATTTAATTGCCCCGGGCTAGTGGGCAATCCTTATTGTCATCTTCAATGTCTTCATCGGGGTCTTGACCTGGCTGTACTTCATTGTTGTAACTGATTTGAGAGGGCAAATGCTCACCTCAGATCAGCGTTTCCAAATCCTGGTCCTTGTGGCCCACTGCCCTGCATGTTTTATAGGTTTCCCTGCTCCAGCACACCTGATTCAAGTGAACGGGTCATCGTCAGGCTTTCTGTGGAGGCTTGATGGTGAGCTGATCATTTTAATCAGGTGTTCTGGAGCAGGGAAACATCTAAAACATGCAGGGCGGTGGGCCATGATGACTGGGAAACGCTGCCTTAGATGGTGTCTGGCACTTTGGAGAATGACAGATGCATCCTGGGTTTTACTGTACTGGGAAGATGGACAGTGTGTATGGCATCGCGTGGGTGAGCGATTTGCTAATGTCAACATTGTGAACAGAGCACTCCGTGGTTGTGATGGGGGCTTGAAAGCATTCTTCTTGAATGGCTAGCAGACTCGCCAGACATGTTCCAATTCTTGCCAATATCTAGTATCCTATCTGTAGTGCTGTGTGAAACAGCTATGGTCCAGTAATAATAAATCCAGATCAAACTGTGCATTTTCGAGTGGCCTGCAGTCCAAGGAACGCCTGTGCAATAATCATGCTATTTAATCTTGATATGCCACACCTGTCATGTGGATGGGTGGATTATTTTGGCAAAGAAGAAATGCTCACTAACAGATTTTTTTGTTCAAAATTTGAGTGAATAAGTGAGTTGAGTGAGTTGCAGAGTTTTGGTGATATCAGCTACAGAAATGTCTGACTTTTTTTTCAATATAATGGGACTAAATGGCACTAGCCCTGTGGTGCTCAAAGCACAAAAAAACAAAACAAAAACATATTCGAGAAATTCAAGACAGTTGTCTCTTTCCAAAAATTATGAAGTGGTTACTCACGATAATCCACACACCTTGTTGTGAGCAGTTTCATATAGGACCTACTTTCTCTCTGCAGTAGGATCCAGTGAAACTACTGTAGAATCTAACAGTACCAGAACCAGTTATGATATGAAACTGCTCACAACAAGCTGTGTGGATTATCTTGAGTAACCAGTTTGTGGGTTTTGGAAAGAGACACTGGTTTCAAACTTCTCAAATATATATTTTTGGGTGCTTTGAGCACCACAAGCCAAGTGCCATTTAGTCCCATTATATTGGAGAGAAGGCAAACACCTCTACAACTCCAACTCCAAAACTCTGCAACTCACACCAAAAAAAAGTAGATGGATAAAAAGCACTGTAGAGCAGTGAAAAAATATGTTTTTTTTTAAACTTTTGGGTGTGAATGTCCCTCTAAGTCTGACAAGGTCAGACAAGGAATTAGATTTGAAACCATTTTTGAAGAAAATCCCCTCAAATGATTTTTTCCTCATTCATCTTAATGGATGAGAGATGAAAGGCATGTGGGCAACCTGTATTTTGAAAAAGAAAAAGATTGAAATGATACATTGTTTCTCTTATTACCCACTGATGTGCGTAGAAGTGTATTAAGAAACAACCTCATGTAACACCCTACGTGGGATCGAGATAGCTGAAAACGTATGAAGCATTTGGGATGATATAATGGAAAATTACTTGGATTTGTGTCTATCACCCCGACTGCTGTTGTTCAAGCACAACATAATTGGTCTGGCTCTTTTGATGTGAGCTTCCAGCGCTTTCAACAGTGTGTGAAAGTGGGTTTCTGACATAATAAAGCAGATCTCAGAGTGATTCTGCAGCTCTGTTGTCAGCTTGAGAAACTTTCCCTTCCTCACTAGGAAGAACAGAATCATCACTGCTCGAGGGCTGCATTTTATTTTGTAGTGCAAATTTCCGCAAAGAATTTCAAAAGCACTTTTTGTGCAAGTTTTAGTTTGTAACAAGTCTTTTTTTTTTCAGATGACAAATTTAAACAAAATGGATTTGGGTCAAACAAATAAAGACATCACATGGTGACGTCCGATTGGCTGCCTGTGGGGAGGGAAGAAGCCCTCGCACATGCGAAAGGTTGAAAATGAACACACTGACCCACTTGACACACCACTGAGATGTCATAATTACGGCGCCACACACGCGCGCGCTCTCATTTAAACATTATGCAAGTGTGTTCTACAGTATGTGCCCTGCAACCACTCATTATGGGCTGCTGTGTTCCTGAAACCGTGTGAAGATTAGTAGCTCTGCAGATGCAAATGGATTTGCTCCTGGCTGATCCTGACACCAGCAAATTTAGTCTGCAAATTAAAGCAAAATAGAGAACAGTCCGTCTTGAATGACAGGCTAATCTTAGCGCTCTGTGCATGTTTGTGGGTGTTGGAATCTATTTATGTTTTTTTCTCTTCTTTTCCTGATATAATTTGATGTTTTTATGGATGTACAGCATCAACACTTGCACTGCGATGACTGAAAATGATTTCAGACATTTCTGTTGTTTTTTTTCATTCCTGAGAATAGAGAAAGAGAGTGTGCAAGTGATTGGTGCAAGTGCAATTAGGGCGTGCCAACTTCACTTTGTTATTTAAATGGTGCATAATCTGGGCACAAAGTGGTTGTATTTAGTCTCTTAATCATAGGTGTGTTTGGTGGTAAGGTGAATGAAACCAATTAGAATGTCATCTCCCTCTCCCTTTAAGGGCCAGGTGCACCTGCATCTGACACATTGCTATTTAACTGGTGGGTTTGGCAAACTGGAGAAGCAAACAGGGATGCTGAAATGACCCACTTGTAGTGATGCAAGCATTGTGGTTAATCTGCAGGGTTGGACGGGCTAGGTCATAAAAATGAACGTTCTGATTAATTGGTTTCCTTGTGTTCCTATACTGTGTGTGTGCGCATTTACGCACAGCAGGGGGGACACTTGTTTTGGTGGAACATTTGCACGTTGGAAGGCGAGATCACTGTAAAAGAAAAGGTAACAGCTGCTAGCTTGTTTACCTTCATCCCATTAGCATCCCAGGCACTAATTTGGCATTTTCTGCATGTAGGTTGCTATCTTGGACATTGTTGTTGTTTCCTGGGGAAAATGTAGTTAGCAGATGCTGCAATGCTGACTAAAACAAGCAGAAGATATTTGGTGTGTTAGATTACTACCTACACAACATGGTTGGTGGGTGTAAAAATGACAGTATTGGTCAGAAAATAGCAATAACAGCTGCACTGTGCTGTGCATTGTTTTGATACAGATAGAGACCAGAGTCTGCATTGTGGTAGGTATTGTTGAAGAGGACGAACTCGACGAACTCGAGGACAGCATCAGGTGAACGTACGCACAAACACACACACTTTGGTGTGTGAATTACCCATCCAAAGCCCAGTATCTCTATCAAGGATTAGCTTTTCTTTCACACTCCAGGCTCCCGCTTTTTCAAATGGAAATAGCATGAATTACCGACAGTTTTTCACCCTCCTGTCTCTCTACCTATCTCAGGCTTGTTCCAGTTCAAACCCCCTTTGAAGGCAGAGCGTCGCCGCTTTTTATCTGTGTGTTTGTTATCTATGTGCGCAACTGATCAAGCTGCAGGGGTTCCTGCCAAGACAAGAGGGCGTATGGCAGGAAAGGAAGACATGTTGACACACAAGCATGCATGCATGCAAGCGTGTAAAATGCTCATGAATGTACATAGTATCTGGGCTCAGTGACACTGAACTGGCGTGCAGTTCAGATGAGGTCTGATGGGGTTGCCTGGCCTGGCAGTCCAACGCTTTTCCAGGATCAAGCTGTAGCTCTTATCTCTCTGGCCTGATGGTCTAACCTCTATTCTCTGCCATCAGTCTTTCACACACGCACAACACACACACACACACACACACACACACTGGACTGATGGTCTTCACAGACTTACTTTTTGCCATCTGACTGACTGCAGCTGAAGCAGCTAAACTGCAGTGCAGGCCATAAATCCGTGCTTTGGGAAGAGAAGTGAGTGCGGGCAGTCAGATGTTGGAATAGCATTAGAAACTGCGCAACTGCATGCCTGCACACATGCTACACACACACACACACACACACACACACACACACACACACACACACACACACACACACACACACACACAGCGCTTAGGGCTAATTGCCTTAGTCTTCTTCCAATCTTCATCAAACTTTCACAAGCTTTTTTAAAAGCAGCAGGACTTTTTATCCAGACTGTCCCTCATATCCACCTAATGTTGAAGTGTCCTCTCTCTGTAAGACGGCAGTAGCCATGTTTCTATTAACTTACATTTTTAAGTATTACATTAGAAAAAGTTGATGGAAATGGCAAAATTTTTAAAAACACTTACCTAAATTTTGAAGAAAGTTTTTATGCTCGACCTTTGTTATATATTTTGTTGCGCTATGCACAGACATTATCCCAAATGTTTCCAAAAATGGTCAAATCTGTAAATTATTCAAGGTAATTATGTAATTTATAAGGAAGGTGGCAGACATGACTAGATATAATGTGAGCTGGCCTGAGGCATAAGCAAACTAAGCAAACTAAGCTTAGGGCCCCTGTGGCCACCAGAGGGCCCCAGGAGCACTTGAAATGTTTTTTGTTGTGTGTGTGATATATTATTAACATAATATTTTGTTAATGGACTGGCTAGCTACTATAATACTTCTGGTTTAATAAATTCCAGCTGCCTCTGTCAGAGCTGGTGTCACGTTCATGCACACAGTGAAGTTGTATTACTTCAAGCATTAATAATAGCCAGTAGTACTGGTAGCATTGAGGTGGTGGGGCCCCCATGTCAAATTCCGCCTAGGGCCTCATAAATGCTCAGGGCGGCCCTGCTTTAATATCACCAGTAGTGGTTGTTTAACAAAGAAGAAAACAACTCCCATGATCCCTTGCTACTGAACGACATCATCAAACTACATCTTTTGTTATTGTTTTAATGTGAGAGAGACCCCTAGTGGCAGAACTTACATATTGTGTGTTTGATGTGCTTGACAGGAGACGGAAACACTTTTTTCAGAATAAGTTCTGAGGGAGCGAACACTTAACTCACATGACTGATCAGCTGTTTCTGCTCCGACAGCCTCCTCATCGCTCCCATGGCTCGATACATCCATCATCACTCCACACAGACCTGATAGAACCAATACCTCACATTTGAAACAAAGAGAAATGTCACATTTCCATCCATTTTTTCTACATTGCTTTCACAGTCAGAGGTTCAGCTGGTGCTCTTTTAATTCCATCTTTTTGCACCCTCTTCAACTGCAATGGTGTAATGGTTTTCTGACTGGAAAGCTGGCGCCACCTGCTGCTTATCTTGCTAAACCAACTGTGAATTTGACTAAAATTGCGATACATTTGCTTGGAAACACGGCTAGCGATTACCACAGTTTACAGTAAATGAAGGAAAATATAAAGCACAGCCATGTTAACAACAAACAGTTGAAAATACAGAATATTTTTTTGCTGTAAATGATATTTTAAGACTCTGATTTTCACTGGCAGTCTTTTTCTTGACATTAGTAAACAACAATTAATGGTTTGACGACAGAGTGTTTGCTCTTTTAAAGTCATATTTATTTATATCCTGGATGTCTGTATGGGTGATTTTTAAAAATGTCAGCTGTATGTTAATGATGATTATTTTTAGTTTGTTTGTGTTCATTTTATATGGGGCAATGCACATTAATTAACGTGAGCAGTAAATCCATCATGTAAATATGACAACAGGTTTATTTTCATCTGCAGTCTTTGAATGATCAAAATAAAAAATCAGTTTATTGAAGTTCTTTCTTCTTTTTTTAACTCAAGAATATGTTATTGTATTACTACTCTTCCGTGGTGGACAGTAACAAAGTACATTTACTTGATTATCTGTACTTTACTTGAGTATTTGTTTCTTTGGAAACTTCTGACTTTCACTCCACTACATTTCAGAGACAAATATTGTACTTTTCCACTACATTTCTCGGAAGGTTGTCGTCACCTGTTACTTTTAGGCGAAGCATAACTTTGAAGTCAGCTGTTGATGTGTTTTCTTTTCTCAAATGCAACTGGCCACACGCTGTGTTGCTGACAGAAGGAAACCAATCACAGTACCCGCTCTCAACTGGGACTGATGTAAAAGCATCCAGGCAAACTCTCCCTCTTTCATTCAAACAAAACTCAGTAATGGCGACGGCGACGGAAAGACTAAATTAAATCTCAAGATGTTATAATTAGAAAAAGAGAAACAATTCTGGGTAGGCTTTTAATGTTGGATTGTTTTTATCGAGGTGAAAAACACCACATAATTAATGTATATATTCTGCCTCTGAAACCAGAAAGAAATCTCACTTATTTAACAGACTTGGAGAACTCCTTACAGTTGACTTCAATCTAATTTCATGCTGTGATTTTAATACAGCTTCGTGAGAAAATGACAACAGCTGTCCTTTTTGTTTTTGATTGCATTTCTATACTGAAGTTTTTTATAGGTGTTTCTATAGGCTTTGTGTAGCACAGTGGAGAGTTTACACTTCTGTAAATGCACCGTGAAAACAATACAGCAAAGTACTGATATTACAAAATGTACTTTGTAATTTGTACTTTTGAATACTTAAGTATTTTTTAAAGGCGTGCACTCTAGTTCTTTAACTCGAGTATTTTGATTGAACAACTTTCACTTGTAGTTGAGTAACATTTGACCAGGAGTATCTACACTTTGACTCAAGTACTGGGGTTGCGTACTTTCTCCACCACTGCTACTATTATTATTTTAAATATTGTATTATGTCTTTATGCTTTTATTTCTACATAGATCTATCTTTTATCCAGCTGTGTGTTGTTTTAATGTTGACTTGAGTCGTTTTAACGTCTCCGCCCAATGCATCTGAATCCACCTGTGTGTGTATGAAATGCGCTTCATAAATAAAAGCGCATTGTCTTTGCCCACATACACACCTCATAATACTTTAAGTCAAAGTTTTACATGAATGAAAACAGGCAGATGCTCTCTAAATCTGTGACCGATAAAAAGAGAAGGTTTCCCTAATCGAATGCAGACCGTCATCTCTCTCCCTGTGCAGCTTCTGATAATGTTACAGCAGCGGGATGTGAAATATGCAGTGAGCAATGTTCAATTACTGGCACATGTAAAACCATTTAAAGACGTTCAGAGTGGAAAGCAGAGACGCCTGCATTAAATTAGTTTTTGCTCTCCTCTGTTGTATAATTGCTGATGTACATTGTGCTGAAGTACCTGCATGTCAGAAGTAATTGCAGTTTTCTCAAGGTGCAGTAATAACTCTTACAGGACTGTCAATTACAGTAAAAAGAAAAAAAAAAAGCCTGTTTGGCATCCGGCCTTTCCAGCTCTCTTTTCTTTTATAACATTTTGGAAATGTTGTGAAAACATGCAGCTTATGAATATTTGCATTATTAAGAAAACAAATCCAGACAATGCTTGCAGACTTTTATCTGTTAAAAGCTCATACACTGATTACAGTTGGTCAAACATACAAATTCACATTTTTTTTTTTTTTTGCACTGTGTCTGTGCACAGAGGCACACCAACCTCCAAAAAATGACCAGTGTTTGTTCCAGTGTGGACATTATGGATTTCATGTTTCATCAGTATCAAATAACCAAAACTGTTGAGGTTGAACACTTGATATAGAAAAGCTTCTTTTACTGGTTTAAAGGGACACTTCACCCCAAATCAAACATACATATTTTTCCTCTGGCCTGGCCTGACTTTTTTGGTGTGAGTTGCAGAGTTTTGGAGATATCGGCCATAGAGAAGTCTGCCTTCTCTCCAGTAGCATGGGACTAAACGACACTTGGCTTGTGGTGCTCAAAGCACCAAAAAAATAAATAAATAAATTAAAAAAATCAAAGAAAAAGTAGTTCCTTCATGAAACTGCTCAAAACAAGGTCTGTGGATTATCTTGAGTAAGCGGGTCATGATTTTTGGAAAGAGATGGCAGTTTTGAATTTTTCAAATCTATTTTTCTGTGCTGAAACGAGTGCCAGCTGGTTTCATTATCAGGGGTGGAAGCAGCTAATTACAAATACTCAAGTTACTGCAATTAAGTTGTCTTTTTGGGTATGAGTAGATTTTCAAGTCTGTACTTTTACTTGTACTTATTACACCATGTAATCTATTTAGTTGCTTTCAAAACAACAGTTGAGTACTGAGCACAAGTTGAATTAATGTCCATTTCTGTTGTACCTTTTTCATTGTAGCTGGTGGGAATCCCAAAGCAAAATGTTTCAAATTCCTCTGAAATTACTCCCAAATGACCCCCAAATTTCACGGTAAGTGTTGTTTTAATGCAAGTAGGTGTCATATATTTGAACTTTCATTGAAATTAACCACAAATTTAATGTTTTACTTCGCAAGATTAGCAAGTACCCTTGTCATGTAGTGGATAGTAATTGCGAACAGATTTTACCATGAAATTTGGGGGTCATTTCTAAGAAATGAAAAGAAAAGGTTTCTCCTTGATGACCGTATGGAGCAACAAGACTTTAATTTGACCGCTGAAACACATTTAAGATCTCGTTTAAAACAACTGAGTTTTCTTTTCGGTCTCACTGTTATCTCAAGAAGTGATTATTTAAGACAAATTTAAGATCAGTGCTTTGAAACAAAAAAGAAACATTTTAAGATCCTCAGTTGGGCTCAAATTAGTCTCGGGCTGAGACGGGACAAAGCTCAACGTCTCATATTGATCTTAAACTGAGCTTGTGTACTACACATCTAGGAGACACAGGCTAGACAAAGATGAGCTTTTATTTTGAACTTTTCCTTTCCTCTGGGATATCTCCAAAACTCTGGAACTCACACCAAAAAAAAACAAACAAACAAAAAAAAAACACTACAGGCAAGAGAAAAAATGTGTCAATTTGATTTGGGGTGAACTGTCCCTTTAATGCCAGTGTGGCAAACTAAGTTTCAAAAGGATGAAAGAAAAGAAGAAATTTCTGGTTTCCGTGTGCTAGTTTGCGTTGAATAAAATTTAGCCTTGCCATTCAGGCCTTTATAAGAAAAAAAAAAGATGGCAGAACTGAATGGTGAATGTTCCCGAGGATCGGCCACCGTGAGAGATTTGATAAGAGAGGGCGAGTTCTTCGGAAATGTGAACGTATCTATTGATTCATTATTGAATCATACCTTTTTGAACTGTGAGATGTTGATCACTCACACGGGAAAGTGCAGCAGAACGGGCCACGCTGAGTACAGAAGATTGTACACGCTGGCTGAAAACTGTTAACAGGGTGACTCATTCACAAATCCAAGAGGAGGGCTGCTTTGAGTATTCTATGTAAAATTCATTAAAAAAAAAAACAAAAAAAAAAACGGACAATACACAGGTTGCTTTTATTTTTTAAAGTGTTGTCTGAGAGTGAACCTTTGAAAACCCCTTGCCCATGTTCAGTGAAAGCTGGTGCTACTTCTTCCTCTTATTGTATAAAGTTCAAGCTTTTGCTTTTACAAGTTTTTCTTTTTTTCAAATCAAATGCTGTTGAATAAGATTAATTTGAAAAATTCCAATTCAGTTGGAAGACCTTGAATGAATACCAAAACATCTGCATTCACATGTTGTATTTTTCTGCCTGAAAAACCAATACCTGTTGAATTTTAACTCCCACTGATGTATGATGTGCATTTTTTCATAGAATCACCATAAACACATTAGTGGAATTCTTTAATAGCAAGGCCAACTTTCCCTGTCATTTTCAATTCATATGAACATCTGGAAAGAGACAGCTGTTGAAATTATGCTGGAATGATAGAAAGACATATTGGGCCTCATGCAAGAACATTTTCACACCTTTTAGCTTAACTTCTTCTTTACTCTTTTCTGTTTCGTTGGACTCGTACGACTCGAGTGTGTCACGTCAGATTCAGCAAACGCCTCTGACTTCAGATAACTGTGTGAATGATCCACCTGAGCACATTTGAGCGCATGTTCATGATAATTGTAAATTAGCATATTTAACGCACCAGTAATACCATATAAGGCTATGTGCCAGGAAGTGTTCATTCATGAAAATGAATGAAAACCAAAGAAAAGAAGAACCGTACAAATTTGGAGATTAAAGTCCAGCTACCAGAGACTCATAAAAGAAAGTCTGTTATGTTAACGGGAAAATTCTGCACTTTACATGTGGAAGTATAGTCAGTGATGATGGTAAATGTAGTTCACTGAAGCAATGTGTGCTGTTGCTGCCAAGCTCACACATTGACTTTAAGTTACACATGAGTTGATCCAATGTTTTATTAACGGCAAATGTTCTGGACCTTGAATAAATCAGATGCAGTAATATGCTATAAGCTAAGGTGGTTACAGTAACATGATTGTGGGCGTCAGAAGCTTGCACGCAATGCATCCTGGTACATGTAGGCCTTGCTGGCACACGCTAAAGAATTTATTGCTTCAACTGACTACATTTACCATCAACACTAATTGGACATCCACATGAAAACATGCTGATTTTTCCCTTTAACAGCATCAACAGTGGAATTAAGAGATCTGCTAAAACCAAGGAATGAGAAAAAAATACTGAGTGCTGTTCATACCATGTCACCTGAAGCACTGAAATAAAGAAGATGATTCAATATAAAAATATCTTTTAAAAGAATCTTGCAATAACAAGGTGATTGGTTACTGTAACAGGAGGAGGGGGTCAAGAAGAAGTCTCATTTACATAAATGGAAGGAAAAATGTGTGCCTCACTGTAGGATGTTCCCCTGGACAGCAACTTCCATAAACCTGCATGTGACGATATGGCCAATAGGCCTGGCAGTAATGGTAATAGCCAATTTATATTAAGGATCATAATACCAGGCTATATGAATAAAATAAAACAGAATGTCAGCGCAGTTATGAAGTATAATTTATATGGGATTTTTAAGCTTAAAATTGCTTCAAAGTAATGAAATATACGATCCATTAGTGAAAAACCTAGGTTTGGATGACAGCAGAGTAATTGCATATGACTCCTATGGCCTGACTACTATAGACTGTACGTTAAATAGAAGTCGGAGCTTCTGGGTCTGAAAAGTGAAGCCAATGAAGAAGTGCCTTAAACACTGCATTCTTTCTAATGGCCAGCAGGGGGAGACACTGCTGGTCCAAGTTGTGTGTACCATTATGGCAAAATGACCCTACATCTCACTTGATTTCTGATCTCAGTAAACAGTTTCCTAATGAGTTTATAGTCTCAATCGCTAGTTTTAAGTCTTCTTCAATTCAACATGATGTTCATTTTGTAAATTATGATTATGATTAGCATAAAAGAGATGATAAAGCAGGATATATGTTCGGCTGGGGATACTGATTGATAAGTCAGTCTGTCCGGCACAACATGCAGGACTCATGCAACTCAGATCCAACTGTTAAAAGAGGACGTTCTGATCAAATGTGAATCAAGATTCTGTTTCTGCATTGCCTATTTCTCATGTCAAATGTTTTCAGAAACATATTTAAGTGCACCGTTAAGCTGTAATACAAGAAAAAATAGTTCCCAGGTGGCTGCCATTTTGTGCCCCGCTTGGAGTCTCCTGAAACTGGATCAAGATTCTGTTACTGCATTGCCTATTTCTCAAATCAGATGTTTTCAGAAACATATCATACTGTAGTTTATAGCTGTAATACCAGAAAGACTGTGACCAAAGTGGCTGCAATTTTGTGCAAAAGGCCCTCAAAAGTCAGATCATCTGTCAAACTCAGCAGTGTTGATCAAATGTGGATTATGATTCTGTTACTGCATTTCTTATTTCTTGCATCAAATGTTTTCAAAAACATTTTTGTGCACTTTAGCTAATATGATATGCCATTTCTTCCTGCTGAACGGAAACACCACCCAGTTTGTAGTATGTCACGCTCTTGACGCTTCTGTGCACGCTCTGCTTGCAAGGAACCAAGATGGTAGCCCCAAAAATGCCAAACTCAAGACTTCAAAACGGTAGTCCATAAACCAATGGGTGACGTCATGGTGGGTTCACGCTTGGTTCGTAAATGGCAACCTCACTCATTGGTTCCTAGTGGAATCTGGTGTACACCAGGGATGTATAATCTCCCCCATACTCTTCCTGATTGCCACTGACTGCACCATGTGAAAGACCACCTTAGACAAGCCCAGAGGCATCCAGTGGACTCTTTTTGCCCAGCAAGAAGATCTTGATGTAGACAATTCTCTCCACAAATCACACTCACCTGCAAAAGAAAACAGACAGGACTAACGAATTTGGCAAACAGATGGGTTTAAACATTAATATCCCCAAAACCCATGTGGTGTGCATAAATTAATCACCACATGCACCAATCACCATGGGTGGCAACTCTCTCGATTTTGTCAAGGAGTTTACATATTTGGGAAGTCTCTTCAGTAAGGACAACGCGTGCAGCAAAGACATCAGTATGAGGTTCGGGAAAGCTCTCAGAGTGTGTGCAAGCCTTCAAACCATCTGGAAGTCAAAGCAGTGCAGCTCAGGAACCAAGATCCGATTGTATAACAGTAATATTGAAACAGTTTTGCTGTTCGGCTCAGAATGCTGGCAAGTGGTTGAGAGTGACATGAAAAAGATCAGTGCAATCCACAATGGATGTCTTTGGCCAGAAAAGATGCCCAATGAAGACCTGCACAAAAACACAAACTGTCGCAATGTGGTGCTGGAAATTAAACACTGATTGTTCCAATGGCTCGGACATGTCCTTAGAATGGACCAGGACCATGTTCTGAGGTGGACTCCACCTGGAAAGAGGAAACAAGGAAACAAAAACAACTTGTGCAGAAAACTGTGACCTCAGAATTGGAGAACAGCGAACTTAACTTGGGGCGAGGCACAACATGCTGCCCAGTATACGACCAGTTGGAGGCAGATAGTCGCAGCCTTATGTTCCACAGTAAGTCGTACCTAAGGAGCACTTCAAAATACGACAAAATTGGTAAATGTGGCAAGTTCTCGGAAATCACTTGTACAAACCACTCAAGAATGAATCTGTTCGTACTTCTGGTTCTTGCATGAGGCCCAGTATTCACTACTGAAATTAAAAACCTGTTTCAGAACCCATGAAAATGTTGTAAGGATGGAAACATTTGTGCGTTGGAACTCTTGGTATCAGGATCTTTTCATAAATGGATCTACAGTGTGGGATTTTGAAATGCAACTGTCTTTTAAAACATCATTTATCATTCATTTCTGTACTCTGGGCAACATGGTGAGAAGAGGGAACTACCAGCTACTTTCATGGGTTAGATAAAGAACTTTGGGAATACTGCTCTCAAGCCAGTTAAATCCCTGTTAGCTGTGAAAAGGCCAAAGGATAAGTAAGACTGATGTTATCCAGCATGTGTGTTTGGACAGGGTGCTTTTAAGGAGTCAAAATGCCTTCCAAGCAATCCACCAAAACAACTGTTATTTTGAAAAATCTTTACCAGAATTGCAACCATTTTTCACTTTTAGTCACCAGAAACATTTGGCTGTAACTTCATACAGAGATTCAAAAGCTTCCAATTCATAGGATACAACATAGAGACATTTATTTCTTGTTTCAATACCCAAAACCGTGTGGTTGTCCCTCCCATCAGCCCCAGAAAGCAGCATTGTTCGTTACTAACCAAAAAACATAAAAGAAAAGAAACTAAAAAAAGATGTCACATTAGCTCCTGTGGTAATCCTTAGCCCTCTGTCCTTCCTTTGTCCTTCTGTCCATTCATCCAACCGTCAACGGAAAAATAATGCACAGGTGAGTGTGTGTGTGCATATGTGTGTGAAAATATCATTTGTAACAAAAACAAAAATAATCTAGATTGGTTTGAAACACTGGCTGGAGGGGGAGTCAGCGTCTGGACTGTCTTTAACAATCTGCCCTCCCACATCAGACCAACTGAAGAAGAAGTCATTTCCTGTTTTTTTTTTTTTTCCCCTTCTCTTCCCTCTCGTCCCGCGATTCCTCCACACAAACACCGCCGAGGAGTTTTATGTTTTGCGTCGTAAATCCTCAGAGTGCTGTCGGTCACCGCAGAGGGCTGTATACTGTAATTCTTGGCTGGGTTTTCAAAAGGCAAGAGAGAGAAAGGGGGGGGGGGGACGCATTTGTGGTGGCTCCCTCCTTGTCGGCCATTTTGGATTCCGCGCATCCTCACGGAATCCGGCTCGTGGACGTGCGGCGGGACGGTAATGAAGTTCTTTTCATTAGAATTGAGCGAAAACCAAAATGTGACAGTTAATACAAAACAGGGAGAAGAAAAAAAAAGAAAGAAAAATAGTTACATCATTCCTGTGTTCTTCAACTTTGTACTTGGTCACTTTTTGAATTCCATATATTTATATCCATATATATTTATATATATATTTATATATTCTTTTTACAATTAAAAACACCATGGATTTGACAGACTATTTGGT
>JAJHUR010083918.1:11506-31781 GCA_027495735.1 Lutjanus campechanus | reverse complement strand
TTCCCTCTTTCTTCCCCTCCATCTGCTTTCTCCCCCCCGCCCCCCATCTAATCCGTTCTCCACCACCACCACCTCCACCTCCGCCTCCCTTTCAGGACCAGTGGTTGGCCCGCAGTCCCATGTTGCAGAGGCGAGTTTACCACGTCATGGCGGCGGTGAGGCGGCAGCTCTACGTGCTGGGCGGGAACGACCTGGACTACAACAACGACCGCATTCTGGTCCGCCACATCGACTCCTACAACATGGACCTGGACCAGTGGACGCGCTGCTCCTTCAGCCTCCTCACGGGTGGGCAAAAGTGAACAAACCGCATATGTTATGTGACCATTCATACACACACAAGTTCACATTCTAGATGATTAATCAACTACACTTTAACTACAGTTTGCAGTAGTTTGATGTTACTTCAACTGCATTCAAGTAGCTTTTTCAGTAGTTTTGGTTGTTATTTACAAACTATGTATTCATAGTAGTCTCATAATTTTTTAACATAAACTATGGCATAATGCCACATCTCATTGCCCACAGTTCACATGCTATTTGATTAAAACACCCTGAGATTTATTACTATGATGTCTGCAATCAAATACTATGTATTTCCCTAGAAATTTAGCATTTTTCTGATTCCACCCCAACAGTTGCTCCCTATCCTCTCCTTAAAACACATCCTCAGGCTGCCTGAGGAAATGCCTGCCCCTAGTCCTTAAATCAAACACACCTACCACCTACACTTTGCTCATTGTCAGGTCAGTTGTATCTCCATTTAACAATATGAGATTTCAGACTTCTGATTGTGATGATGTAGTTTGGATTAAGTTGAACTGAAGTAGCTTTAGTTCAACAACCTAATTTTTTGGTATAGTTAAGATAAGATAAGCAAATGTAACCACTTTTCTTTGTAAATGAGTAGTTTGGTAAACTGAAGTTTTAAAATAGTTTTCCTACACTGACAGTTTACAACTGGTCAACAAGACTGTGCTATAGACAGAAACATTGGTGGACATTACACTAAACATTGCTGCTAAAATAACTCGCAAGGTACCATGTAACACACTCATTTAAAGGAATAATTTGACATACCCCTTTTTCACTTTCTTGCCAAGAATAAGGTGAGAAGATTGACACCACTCTCATATCCATATGCCAAATATGAAGTCATTTTGGGTCACAGCAGACAGCTTTTTGAAAAGGTTTTAAAAGGAACAGTTCACTCCAAAATCCATGTATCCATATTTTAAATACATATTTTTACCCTGACCTGTAGCGCTATTTATACATCCAGATTGTTTTAGTGCAAGTGGCAAGTGGTTTTGGAGATATCCGCTGTAGAGATGGGGCTAAATCGCACTCGGCTTGTGGCGCTCAAGGCACCAAAAAATACTTTTGAGGAACTTAGCAGCTATGTTTCCTTCCAAAAATCATGACCCAGTTACTCAAGACAATCCACAGACCTCGTTGTGAGCAGTTTCATGTAGGAACTACTTTCTTTCTAGTAGAAAATACAGTAGTTATGGTTGATTCTGCTGCAGAAAGAAAGTAGTTCCTACATGAAACTGCTCCTGACGAGGTCTGTGGATTATCTTAAGTAACTGAAAACTCTGCAACTCATACCAAAACTATCTGGATGAACAAATGTCAAGGGAAAAATATGCACAGAGTCAAAATTAGCGAGTAGCAAACTCCACTATGTTAGTGACATATTAACATTGTTGAGCATTTAGTAGCTCAAGAGCCAGATATTATCTTCAGGAGTGTGTGAAAAGCAAAACAGAGCCACAACTGGAGTGAATATTGAAATGGCAACTTTTCTATAATAGACCCGAAAAACATACTTTCTTGATCAGCTCTTATGAATGAAGGTACAGTTTTCTGCCAAAGATGTGACTGTTTTGATTATTTCAAATGAAAAGGATTTAGATTAGGATTTAGCAGCATTTGAATAAAAATGTGAAGACAGTTGTGGGCTTGTTACTTATGTTGCCAGGCCACTGTCAATTAAATCTGATCAAACCACACCCACACAGTCATGATGAAGCAGATTAACTGCGTTTTTGTGTTAAAATCAATACAGAATACCTTCGTTTTTTTTTCCAGTCTCGAGCTTTTATTGCAGCTTGAAGATATATATGTGACAGAGAAATACTTAAATGCTTATTTACCTTAAACACGGTGTATTTCTAGTTACAGTGATGTATTTGGAAACATAGTAAAGCTCTCCGCTTCATCCTCCTCCCATTAGATAAAAACATAACACATAATGCCTCCCTGCTGTTTGTGAGTAGGCGGTAGGATGATATACAATGAAAATGCATACATCCCTACTGTGGAGTGGACCTGTGGGCATGCTGCATCTACATGTATGCTGGTGGAGGTGGGATGGAGTACCACCTCCACCAGCATGGACCTAGAGGCACTGGAGACACAATCTATCGTGCACATTCTGTACTGTGGGATGCGGTCATGTTCTCACATTTCATGTTATAGTCTCCAGCGATGGCTCACGAGGTTTAAAGTTCAGGTGACTCTGCTATTCCTCCCTCCTTCTCCACTCTGCTGCATGACTTTCTACTTTTGTTCTAGGATCTCCTTCTCCTATTATATCTGCAAAAGTTTAAGACAAAGTCACAGAAAAGAGAACGCAAGCTCAATCTCGGCTCTCCGCGCGCGCGCACCCGCCCCTGCTCCATCTTTCTCCATTTATCTCCCCTCTGTGCCTCTCGGGGGACGTGGAAGTCATATTGTCAGAATGCCCTCTGCTTGGCACAGTGAAACATTTGTGCCGGCTCTGTCCTCCTCAGGTCAAAACGAGTCTGGAGTTGCTGTGCACGATGACAGGATCTATGTGGTTGGAGGATATTCCATTTGGACCAACGAGCCTCTGGCGTGCATTCAGGTGAGAGATGTGACTGTTAGATTTAGCATCGTAACAGCTGTGACATGTCAGAATTATCAGATAAAATGATATGAATTCAGCTGTTCTATTGATGATATGCTGTTCAGATGGGTGAAGTAAAGCAGCAGCACATTTATTAAGCAGGAGCCATCCATCAGTCGAAAGAGTAAATGTCATAACTTTAAAATAAAGCTGCACTGAAGATGTTTGTAACAGGTGTCCAATGGTTGCTTGAAGTATTTGTTTTAGTGCTGCCTTCGAGTGCTGTCAGAAATTAGTTACAAGTTAAGCACACATGATCAAACAAGAGTGGTTTTCAAATAATTCAGTTACAAAAATGTGACTGTAGGGTGTCGTGGTTTGAATTTCACGGCAATTATGCTTTTCCAGCTCTTCGTTGTTCTCTGCACTGCCTTATTTCTTGCCAAAAAATACTCTCGTTCAGGTGACCTCCACTCCAAATTGGAGCGGCTGTTGGTTCGTCTCCTGCCTACAGCCTTTTGCTGCATGTCCACCCCCCCACCCCCCCCCCACTATCTCTCCCCCTGTCCTGTCCTCACTTCAATCTTCCAAGAATCTCTTAACTTTGTTTGATAAAGTTAAATTAAATGGGCAAATCATCCCACTTTCTCTTAACTGCAGAGCTATTTATCCATTTAGATAGTTTTGGTGTGAGCTGCAGAGTTTTGGAGATATCGGCTGTAGAGATGTCCGCCTTCTCTGGAATATTACGGAACTTAAATGGCACTCAGCGTGTGGTGATCAAAGCACGTTTCTTTTAAGAGATCTTGACCCGGTTACTCAAGACAATCAACAGACCTTGTTTGTTGTTGTTGTTTCCTACTGAACTAACGTACTACTGAATCACTACACCACAAGCCGAGTGCCATCTAGTTCTATTATATTATATTCCAGAGAAGAAAGACGTCTTCACAGTCGAGATCTCCAAAACTTTGCAACTAACACAAAACTATCTAGATGGATAAACAGCTCTACAAGAAGACAAGGACAAACACTTCACAGACAGACAGACCAGAATCTGCAGATTGTTGGAGACAATGTAATGATTTAATGCCATATCAGAGAAACTAAATATAGTAATAAAGTAATAACTTAGTAATAGATACTGGGAATAGGTATAAGACTACTTGTAGCAAACAAAAAAGCTGTAAGACATAGATGCTTCCTATAAACATAAAGTTGAATAGTGATTGTAAAAGGCATATATACTATGGAGAGATTGTTTTCCTCTGTGAGACTCTGTATATGTTTACGAACACTGTATTACTGCGCTTGAAAAAAGAACAAGGAAGAATAATAGCACTTGATCCACTGTGGCCTTATGTATGTGGTTTACCTTGCCCCCCATTTTCCACTGTTTGTGTGAGCTCTTCGTATGTAAAATTGTCGCTGTGTTCAGGTGACCTTGAGCAGGACACTGACACGTGGGTTTGCTACGGTTGTGCAGCATGTTGTGTGTGTGTGTGTGTGTGTGTGAATGGGTGAATGGGAGGTAAATTGTAAAGCGCTAAGCCCGTTAAGGTAGAAAAGCAGTTTGTAGGTGCAGTTCATTTACTGTTTATTTTCTCCTTCCTCACTGTGTAAATGTAGGAATGATTGCTGGAGGAATTGTTTGCATAGCAGGCAGGTGTATGGTTGTTTCTACAGGGCCAGTTCTGTCTCTGGATTTCCACTTGGGAACTATAAGCAACTGCAATGGACTTAAAGCTATAGTATGTTACATTTCTGCACTAAAATTGCAATTTTAAAAAAATATTTTTTGGTTTAGTTGTGTACTTGCATTATCCCAAATGCTTCCAACAATAATCAAACACAGAAAATCTGTTATTTATTCAAGGTAAGTGCGTTTCCTGCTAGCTGTTGCTAATTATGTGCTAGTTGCTATAACTTCTGTATACTTAGAATATGTCAGAGAGTTAGGAAGGAAGTCAGCGCCAACATGAATAAAACTCTAACATTACTTTGTTCATGCCCGAGTCCTCTTCCAAAGTCATGCCAGATAGATTCTCATCAGCTATGGTGGTTGTTTAAAAGTTAAAATAACTCTGAGAAACCCCACAGTAGCAGAACTTACATATTGTACGTTTAATTAGTATCACTGGTAACACCTGTGCTTACACTGCTGTTTCAGAACAAATAGCTGCTGTGTAAAAGGTCTGTTTGTCATGATGGATGCAGTACTTGTACTTTCTGTACTTCTATTTTTGTAACTTTCAGATGTATCTGTGTTCCGTTTCTGATGTGATGGGTCTGGCACTTGAAAACTGGCTTATAACAACTCCTGCCCTTGGATCCATTACCCAGAAGCACTATTAAAGACTACAAATTAATCAGTGTGCTCCCGTCCCTTTTGTTAAGATTTTTCAGTGTGGGCCAAAGTGGAGAGCCGACTAACCGACCAGCATAGAGCCCAAACATTGCCATCCCCGGCCCTTTTCTGCCAAAAAAGCTCTGGTTGTTGAAATGGTTCCATTTAAAAATCTGGCTTGGTGTCAGCTTGCGTTTCCACTGGTTGTGAGCGGAAACAATGTAATCAAGGATCATCATCAACAGAGGATGTAACACAATGCACAACGAACCTGTAGAACATGACACAACCATGTTGGTTCCCAAAGCAGACCTGTTTCTTTTTTTGGTTCCAGCTAGGAACCAACTTTCGAGATTCCAAACCCATTTATTTTAAGTGGAAATGCTCCAAATGGTTAAAAATTATTATTATTTAACCTGTTGTACTTGGAGGTAGTTTGTTAGCTAAACAACATGATACCATACAACTGTACATTTCTTCTTTCCAGGTGCTGGACCTGAGCACAGAGGGGAAGGAGGAGGTTTTCTACGGGCCAACACTGCCATTCGCCTCTAATGGGATAGCGACTTGTTTCCTCCCTGCTCCTTACTTCACCTGCCCAAACCTACAGACTCTACAAGTACCTCATCACAGGATAGGTGCTGTTTAAACCACCGATGAACAAAACGTCAGAAAACATGAACACATGACCAGAGAATGGAGGGACCACAAATCAGCTCAACTCTGGACCGTCAGTGTTTGCAAACGTGACTGGAACCTGCCATCTCTGACACATGAAGTGTACAGGGATTTCTTTGAGACCCAAATGTAATAACAATGCTTCTCCTGATCTACAAGGGCCATACTATTGTGCAAGCTTCTACGAAACTGAAAAAAACAAAACACAAAACAAGCAGCTGTCTCAGTAATACAGCATATCTGTTGTATTTCCCCAAAGACTGAGGCACTATTCACGATGTCCGGTGAAGACGCGACAAGCAAGTTAAGAAAAAAGCAGCTCCTGAGGGATTACAATTCCCTAAGAAGACAGGAACAAAATGCCAATCCTATTACCAATTAAGTGACTTGCGGTAAGCATAACATTACTGAATTGCTCAACTGTTGTTTTTTGTAAGCCATTATCGGGCTGTAGGAGCATTTCTCTCTATAACGTCTCCATCAAACCTCTATAATCACTTTGGTTGCCTGAAAAGCCTGCTTTCTCATTGACTCGCATGTATTTTGAAACTACGGATCGGGTCAGCAAGCGTCAAAGAGCCCGAGGAAGAAGCTCATCAGTGTATAAATGACCATGTCATTTTGTTTTTATTTGAATAAGGTACAAACTACTTGATTTCCCTGCACACAGCAGCGACACACAACTGTACTGTATGTGTGTATGTTATCGACCTGTGAGATTTTTATTATGCTCAGGACCTAAGACTGTTTATGTTCAATTGAATGTCTGGTCATTGTCATCATTCAGAAAATACCTGAATATTCTCCAAAGTGTGTATATATTATGAACCTCAATTCCAAAAAAAATTTGGGACGTTGTATAAAACATGAGCAAAAACAGAATGCAAAGATTTGCAGTTGACTACAGCACAAGGACAAGATATTTAATGTTCAGACTGATCATCTTTATTGCTTTTTGTAAATATACGCTCATTCTGAATTTAATACCTGCAACTCATTCCTAAAAAGTTTGGACAGGAGCATGTTTACCACTGTGATACATCATCTTTTTCTTTTAACACTCAGTAACCCTTTGGGAACTGAGGACACTAATTGAATTTTTGAAAGTGAAATTCTTTCTCATTCTTGCAACAGTGTGGGGTCTGTGTTGTCGTGTTTCGTGCTTTATAATGCTAAGCACATTTTCAGTAGGAGACAGGTCTGGACTGCAGGTGGGTCAGTCTGGTACCTGATCTCTTTTACCACAGAGCCACGCTGTTGGAACACACGCAGAATGCATCTTGGCATTGTCTTGTTGAAATAAGCAGGGACGTATCTGAATAAGACGCTGTCTTGATGGCAGCATATGCTCTCCCAAAATCTGTATGTACCTTTCAGCATTAATGGGGCCTTCACAGATGTGACAGTTACCCATGATGCCATGGGCACTAACACCCCCCCCCCATAGCATCACAGATGTTGGCTTTTGAAGTTAGCGCTGGTAACAATCCGGATGGTCCTTTTTCCTCATAAGCCCCGAGGACACGACGTCCAAGATTTCCAAAAACAATCTGAAATGTGGACTCGTCAGACCACAGCACACTTTTCCACATCCCGTCAGTCCATCTCAGATCAGCTTGGGCACAGACAAGTCTGCAGCGTTTCTGGATGTTGATATATGGGTTTGGCTTTGCATGGTAGAGTCTATACTTGCATGCGTAGGTGCAGTTCACGGGCACTCAGTGTTGGTTTGCAGCCTTGCCCCTGTGGTACAGTTCTTCCCCATCCATGCTTGTAAGCAACCTAGCCTTTTGAGGATGCTCCTTTCATACTCAATCATAAAATCCCTGTTACCAGTTCACCCGTTTACCTTTTGAATGATCCGAACGGGTGTTTTTAGAGCATTCCACTACTTTCCCAGTCTTGTTTCCCCTGTCCAGATTTTTTTTGAAGCTTGTTTATATTTACAAAAAAACAACGGCTTATCAGTTTGAGCATGAAATATTTTGTCTCTGCGTGGCATTAAATTGAATATAGGTCACAAAGATTTCTGCAAATTACTGCCTTCTGTTTTTATTTATGTTGCACACAATACCCCAACTTTTTGGCATTGGGGTTTATAGAATAAGAATCAGTCAAGACAAAAAAAGATTTATACTGACCAAAAGAGAAATATTGTGATCCCTGCGCTTCTCCTGTCTGTCCAAAACAAGTGTCTGAAAGAATACACGGAACGTTTTCAGAATAAAGAAGCTACATAAATAAATGACAGTGGGATGTATTTTATAAGGACTGTTAATTAGGCCTGCAACTAACATTTTTTCATTGTCAGTTATTAGTTATTAATTGTCAATTAATAGATTAATTGTTTGGTCTATAAAATGGCGAAAATGTTGATCACTGTTTCCTAAAGCCCAAGATGACATCTTCAAATGTCTTGTTTTGTCCAGAACCCAAAGATATTCAGTTTACTGTCATAGAGGAGTAAACAAACCAGAAAATATGAATATTTCAGAAGAATTTTGATTTCTTCATGAATAAATTACTTAAACCGGTTAATCAATTATCAAAATAGTGATTAATTTAATAGTTGTCAACTAATTGATTAATCAATTAATTGTTCCATCTCTACTGTTAATAGCTAAAATGGAAGAAGGTGAATTAATTAGCAGTAATAGATAACTAAATAATTTAAAGCATCACCTCTACTGCTTTTCTTTTGCTTCTCTGACCACCTCTGATAGTGCTGGAGAAAAGGAATGCAGCACAGCAGAGAGCTGCTCAGATGAAGGGATGCACTGCAGTTTGATGAGGCTGGAAAATGACTAGCAATGACAGAAAATGGGACTCGGTGATTGTGGGAGACAGGAGTGAGACTTCATGTGATTAGGTGCAAACTAAAGCCGGATTGCAAGAGATTGCTGCGACTTGGAAAGGCGAGAGGGAGAATTGGAACAAACAGTACTCCTCTCCTTTACTCTCGTTTTTTTCCTTTTTTTTTTCTGCCACTGAACTCTTTGGGCTCGCCCACGACTGTCATCAAATCTGTAATTCAGAGTGCCAACTGAGTAGAGACAGATCCAGCACCTGATGGTATAAGCACAAAATAGTCTGTGCTCACTTCAGTGCTCACATTCCTCGCCATAAAACTGAAATGAAAAGGTGGAGAGACGGCTATGAGCAAATTCATATTTATTGTCACATTTTATTTCATTAATAACGCCGCTGCCGAAATGCAAAGCTGCACTATCTTTACAATATGTACATTATATACAACATAGTCATATAAGGCTTATAGTCCATGAGCGGAACATATCAGACTCATGTATAAAGAACAGAATAAGTTCTTTAAGAACAGCAGATACGGTGTTTTTAAATATTCACAATTGAATGTGTCCATGCTGTGTTTTTCCAGCATTCAACGCCAGCAGGTTTTAAAGGGATGGTTCGGATTATTTGACGTGGGGTTGCATGAGGTACTTGTTGATAGTCAATGTATTGCTTATATAATATGCAGGTTGGAATGCCCCCAGTTTGGAGAAACAGAGAGGGACACCAGCATGGGGGGGAAAAAAATCAGTTTAAGTGTATGCTACATGTGGAGTATTTTCACCTCTTAACTTTGCCGTCTGACAGCTTTTTCTGAAGGGAAACCATTATTATACAAGCCAAATATGGCTCTCTTCAAACCAACCAAACTCCATTGGCGAAATCAGTCGTTTTAGCTCGCAGAACACAGGAGCTGCTGGTCTGCTGCTGCCTCAATCTGTGCGACTTTATTGAATCTGAACTATCCTTTTAAAACACTGGCATCACACAGTAACAAAAACAAACAAACAGCTCGAGGCAGCAGTGGACCAGCAGCTCCCATGTTCTGCGAGGTAAATTTACTGATTTTGTCTGTGGAGTTTGGTTGTCTTGGAGAGAGCAATATTTGGCTCGTATAACAGCAGTTTGCCATCTGACGGCAAAGTAAAGCTCTGAAAAAATTATAAATACAGTGTACACTTAAACTTTTTAGATGGGCCTTTTTTAAGTGGCTAAAATACTTTTGCTGCTGATCCTGCAGCAAAGCGGTCCATTACTTAGCTTCTGTGCTGATACTCCTCTATTCCTCCAAACCCAGGGTGTGTCAAACGGCTTCTTCTGTAATAATACACTGATTATTGATAAGTATCTCATACAGCTCTCGAGGGCTGCAACCCTATGATTATTGTCATAGTCGATTAATCCGCCGATTTTTTTCTCAATTGATCTATTAGTTGTTTGGTCTATAAAATGTCAGAAAATGGTGAAAAATGTTAACCAGTAATAACTCAAATTCAAGCCGAGGTCCTCAAAAGTCTTGTTTTGCCCACAACTCAAGGATGTTCAGTTTACTGACATAGAGGACTAAAGAAACCGGAAAATATTCACATTTAAGAAACTAGACTCAAACCGATTAATTATCAAAGTAGTTGGCGATTAACTTATTACTCAATTAATAATTGATTATTCAGTTAATCACTGCAGCTCTCCAGCCCTCCATCAAATAATCCGACATATCCCTTTAACATTATCACAGCTACTAACATACATTAAACCCTCATATTCTGCAAGAAACTCTCATAAAGCAGCACTGTAATGCCCTTTTTTCATGTCCAAAATAAAGAAATTTGGCAAAAAAGAGAGGGTTGGTGTGACTAAAAAGTGGTTCTTGGAGCTGGCGACAGGTCCTGGAGCTGGTCCTTTTTTTTTTTTCTGAAAAACTTTTCAATCCGCTTCCAGACTGGTTATTTCTGCCTGCCCACTCTCCCCAAGGAGGCACAGCAACCTCCTATATGCACTCCTGTTATACAGAGAGATGGAGCAGTCATATTAGTGGACACATTCAAAAAAAAAACAAAAGCATACAGCTATAGAATATTTCTAGTAACACCTGCATATTGTCTAGACGACTTAAAAATAGTTTAAGGCGATGAATACGTGGTTTCAAGGCAGTGATTCATGTGCTTGCTCACCTCAAGGCGATGTTCTTTCCCAGCCCTCTCTTGTGTTCAGTGTTTCTCAGGCTGAGGGACAGGTTGGGGATGAGAACTTGAACGGCAGCGGGATCTAAAACAGCCACCGTCTCCAGGACGCTGTATACCTGCCTGTCGTACACTCCCTCGTTCTCCTCCACAAACGACCTAGGAGCATTGGGATTACACAAACAGTAAAAGCCATGAAGGGTAAAATAGGCTCTAATGTGATATAGATAGTTTTACTCTCTGCCTACAGTGCCTATATCAGGCTTTGTGCATCCTGTGAACGTCACACAGCTCTAATACAGGTGCAGATATTTATAGCTAGACATTATTGTCAATTACCGCAAGACAGTGATCATCTGGTCACACGGTCCCTCTGTAGATGCAGCAGCACATCGCTCCACCACAAGCTGTAAGGCATCTGTGCTCGTCTTCCTCACTGCACAGAACAAAACACAGCCCTTCAGTGATTACCACAAACACAAACTTGATTGTCAAAATGTGTTCTTTTCCGTATAATTTGCCCGAAAGTGAGGATTGATGGAAATCGTAAGCATCGAGGATGTGTTTGCAGCCATCTTGCTGATAGTAAGCACTATGATTATAGCATTTATTGAGCTGATATTGAAGTGAAATCACAACAAATGCAGGCCAGCTCGGATTTATTCTGAAGAACTGAGAGGAACATGGTGTGAGTATCAGGGAATGTAGAGACCCTCTCCCGCAAAACTTGACTGACACATCTTCCTTTCTATTCATGAACAGGTAGAGTGAACTGGTATTACTCAGAGAACTTATTTAGATAAGTGAAAGTTCTCTTCCATAGCATTCAATTTGGCTCCTCTGCTGGGAAATGCTCACTCCCAGATTGCTAGACAAGGATATTCTGAAGACCAATCTGGGCCACATTAGGTGAGCCAAAAGGATGCCCTCTATATCAAACTTTGGAAGGCATTCACACATGCACACACACACAGACACACACACAGTAGAAATACTAATCTTTATAAGCTTCAGATTATCTTGTGTGAATATGCACAAGCGTGATCTTACCCTGCGGTTCGTTGACCAGCATCACGCAGCGCAGCAGGGAGGGGAGGGGCAGAGTGAGGAGGGTGGGGTCTGAGTCGCTGTTCCGCCTCAGAAGCTCCAAGAGGAACATCAGGACTGATGCTAGCCGGGGCGGAGGGGCGTGACCTTTGAACTGCAGGAAGCTCTCACTGTAAAACAAGAAAGGGACATTCTCAATACTGTTCAGTTCTGAAGAAGAATTGCACAGTTTGAAACATGACATATCATTTTAGTGAAACATAAGTCAAGATTTTTTTCTGCTTCACACTGCTTTCTAACTTAAAGCAAGTGAACTTGATCGGATGGAGGGCGATAAGTAATTTGTTCATAACTAATGGATTTTTTTTTGAAGAGAATCTTGTTCCTGTTAAAGTGTTGGCCAGTTTACTTAGGTGTGATTCCCAACAGTATCCCATTTTCCTACCAAACCTCATTCTTTTCAAGGATACTGGTATAAAAAGTGTGCCGCAAATCATAGAAAATGTGCTGCTTCTCAGCCTCGTTCATTCACACTCTTGTCATCCCTGTTGACTGCTTTGATGAAGGGGAACAGAAACGTCAAGAATGTCAGCATCGATTTTGACCAAAGAAAGTACGTTGGATGTGAAGCAACGGCGTGAAACTTTGTGACGATGTCTCTTAGCCTGTTCACTGATGCACGGAGCAGATTAAGACATCCTCACTGGAAGAAGTTGAAACAATCTGATGTTCGCTCGCTCATTCCCAAGGCTTCCAGTTAGAAAACGGTGTAAGTCAACCATATACTGTTCTATGAAACATGTTTCACACATTGATTTGCTGGACAGGAATCATATCCAATTACAATCTTAATACGAAAAGGATGTCAAAGCCAAGTAGTTGGAGGGTCATGACTTTCAAACAACATCCTGGTTCTAGAAGACTTACCAGAGCACCTCCAGGATGGTCTTCCTCAGTGCTGCTCCCCGGGTGGTTGGGTTGGCCTCGCAGGCACTCAGAAGCACTGGGTGGTTGGCAATGATGCCCATGGACGGCGAGGCTGGGAGGAAATGGTCCAGATATCTGCGGGTAACAGAGCGGAGCTGCTGCTTCAGGTAAACACCCTGAGACTGAGACACGCTGGAGGCCACCGACAGACCCTGCAGGAGAATAAAATTCAGAATGTGAACAAATTACAGACACGAGTGATAAAAGAGTTTTGAGTAGGGTTTCAGGTTCAGTGTTTGTGATTCAGCATAAAGTATGTTTGTCCTAACCTGTAGATATAGAGGCAGGCTGTCCCTGAGGGCTCTGTCCTGCTGTGTGAGGTTGTGGGGAAGTAGCAGCCCGTCCACAATGCGAAACAGCAGCTGCTGGGCTTTAGATGTGGCCAGCAGGGGGCTCCAGTGCTTCACTATGCAGCCTGAATCAAACAGAGACACTCACTGAGGGAGATACTCAAATTCAATGACTCCTCGTCATATCTGTCTCAGAAATAAAGTAGTCCTGAAGCTTCAATTGTGGTATGATGTGTTTGAAGTTTCTGGACCTACCTACAGCCCAGTAGGCCAGCTGCAGCCCCTCTTGGTTCTTGCTGACCAGAGAGGGTTTAATGTGTTTCAGGATATCACCTATGTAGTCCAGGGCTCTGGTCACCATGGCTGAACGCTCAGACAAAACCTGCAATCCACTGTACACACTCCCGACAGCCTGACACCACGAGAGAGCAGATAAGAAAAGAAATTTATGGAAATACTTTCATGTAAATACAGGCTGCTGTAGTAGCAATAGAGCAGATATGACAGTGATATGCTAATGCTAAACATACATCACACATAGTGCAGACTTGAGTAAAGGCGTAGGGATGAATTTGACTAAGATATGCTGAGTACTGTAGCACTTACACGCATAAGCTGAGGAAAAGCGTACACCTCAGGGACGTTAAAGTGTAAATCATAGACATTCAAGAGAAACTCCTCTTCTTCTACTGTAGCTGACGGCAGGCAATGCCTAACAATCCAAAGCTAATTTGCTCCAGATACACAGGGTTTTCCTTTGTTGACACCATTAATATACCACGTCTTACCTTGACAAACAACTCCAGGGCTGAAGCTGGCTCTAGCCTGTTGGCGGTGGGCTGGAGCCCCGCTCTCTGCAAAAGACCGTCCACCTCAGGAAGCTTCAGCACAAGGCGGGTCAGTTCACACAACTGCTCCTCCACGGCCCTGCCTGGAAGCAACGCAGGCACAAACACAACGAGACAAACGGGTCAATGTAACAAGCCTAAGATTTTTCTTTCTCTGTTCAATTTAGAGCAGATTTTGAATCACTGAGGGTGGAAACGTTTCTAAAATATGCTGTCAGTGCTAAAAATTGGACACAGAATATGTATTGTGATTTTTCTCTCAACTTTGGTTTCAGGGTTGAAGGAGTTAAATAAATTCTGGTTGAAACTGTACACTGCACCATTGAGCTTTCTTCACCTATAACGATCTGATGTGTGATACTAGCTGCAATATAAATTTGGATACACCTGGAAAGAGAGTGCATGCCATTTGCAAAACTCCTGTCTCACCCACAGAGTTGGTCAAACTCTCCGTCACGTTCTCCTTTACTGTCTGGGATACACCTCTCTGAAGTCCATGATATGCCAGAAATAGCGAGCAAGTAAAACTTTATTTATATAGCACCTTTTAAAACAAAGGTTACAAAGTGCTTTACACCAACATCAGTGCAGAATAAAACATAAAAGATGTGTATAAGAGACAGGTCCCTGAGGGCTCTGTCCTGCTGTGTGAGGTTGTGGGGAAGTAGCAGCCCGTCCACAATGCGAAACAGCAGCTGCTGGGCTTTAGATGTGGCCAGCAGGGGGCTCCAGTGCTTCACTATGCAGCCTGAATCAAACAGAGACACTCACTGAGGGAGATACTCAAATTCAATGACTCCTCGTCATATCTGTCTCAGAAATAAAGTAGTCCTGAAGCTTCAATTGTGGTATGATGTGTTTGAAGTTTCTGGACCTACCTACAGCCCAGTAGGCCAGCTGCAGCCCCTCTTGGTTCTTGCTGACCAGAGAGGGTTTAATGTGTTTCAGGATATCACCTATGTAGTCCAGGGCTCTGGTCACCATGGCTGAACGCTCAGACAAAACCTGCAATCCACTGTACACACTCCCGACAGCCTGACACCACGAGAGAGCAGATAAGAAAAGAAATTTATGGAAATACTTTCATGTAAATACAGGCTGCTGTAGTAGCAATAGAGCAGATATGACAGTGATATGCTAATGCTAAACATACATCACACATAGTGCAGACTTGAGTAAAGGCGTAGGGATGAATTTGACTAAGATATGCTGAGTACTGTAGCACTTACACGCATAAGCTGAGGAAAAGCGTACACCTCAGGGACGTTAAAGTGTAAATCATAGACATTCAAGAGAAACTCCTCTTCTTCTACTGTAGCTGACGGCAGGCAATGCCTAACAATCCAAAGCTAATTTGCTCCAGATACACAGGGTTTTCCTTTGTTGACACCATTAATATACCACGTCTTACCTTGACAAACAACTCCAGGGCTGAAGCTGGCTCTAGCCTGTTGGCGGTGGGCTGGAGCCCCGCTCTCTGCAAAAGACCGTCCACCTCAGGAAGCTTCAGCACAAGGCGGGTCAGTTCACACAACTGCTCCTCCACGGCCCTGCCTGGAAGCAACGCAGGCACAAACACAACGAGACAAACGGGTCAAATAAATTCTGGTTGAAACTGTACACTACACCATTGAGCTTTCTTCACCTATAACGATCTGATGTGTGATACTAGCTGCAATATAAATTTGGATACACCTGGAAAGAGAGTGCATGTCATTTGCAAAACTCCTGTCTCACCCACAGAGTTGGTCAAACTCTCCGTCACGTTCTCCTTTACTGTCTGGGATACACCTCTCTGAAGTCCATGATATGCCAGAAATAGCGAGCAAGTAAAACTTTATTTATATAGTGCATTTCACTCAAGGTGGAAGCACAATGCGTGGCACAGAGCGTGAACTACCATGGAAGCTGCAGCCACAAAGACTACGTAGATAATGTACAGATAAAACATTAGCAGTAAGTAAGCACAATTGAAATTAACATAAATAATACATGTGAGTTAAAAAGCATTAAATAAATGAGGGCCAGCAACCCACCAGTAAAAGTTAAAACACATGAATTAAAACCCGTAAAAAGTAAATAAAATACTAAATAAAAATAAAATACATATACACAGTCTTGTAGACTAGTAATCTAGTCTACAAGTACATTTTGCCTGGTGAACAATAGATGGTTATTCATTTATTACACTGTAGATGCAGTGGTGTTACCTGTTCTGCTGTCAGACCCGTCTGGGTTTTTGTGAAGGTGCTGCTGTAGAACACAGCGGAACCAGGCCCTCACTGACAGGCTTTGTGCCGAACCCGACACAACAACGGCAGAATCACTGCTTAGTGAGGACACCAGCTCACTGGGAGAAAAAAAAGAAGCAGGCAGAGACAGAGAATCATGTAGTTACCGAATCCAATATGTAACTTCACGTATCAGCCAATACTGAGTACTGATATGATGCCAGTACGTTAAAAAAAAAAGACAGGAGAGAAAACAGCATGACCTGTCTCTGGTTAAACCCTTTATAAATCATGAACAAATACATACAGAGGATGAATACCATAGAATATGACTTCATCATCCTGGGAGAAAATGGTGTGAAAAAAAATCATGTGGTATCTGACAGTGCATAGACTTGTGTCCTCGCTGATACAGATACCAGCATTTCAGGCCGCATCGGAGGGATTTTCTGATACTGGTAATTGGACGCACTATTGATGAGGATTGAAGAAATATTAAGGATTCAGAATGTGAGTGGCAAGTTCGTCCACATACTGTACATAAGCACACTTAACATTAATGTCATTGTTAATATTCACATTTTATTCCTCACTGTGCTGCCTGAAGAAATAGAAAATACTTTACTGTCTACCATGAAATACTCTATTATCTTTTTTATTTTTTTTATTTTACTAGAAAATGTTTATACCAAGTCACAAATCTTTATCTAGAAAATGCATAAATATGAAAATACCCTCCACAAATGTCTTTTTCATCAGATTTATTCTAAGTTGACATCCACTTTTTAACGATGAGTCTATAAGGATAGAAGGAGGCGAACATTTCTGTCCACGGTGTGGTAATTTAATGACTTTTTTTGCATGAATGAAAGCATTACTTCATTTCATAAATGGTACTGCTAACAGCTTAAACAGTAGAGAATGGAGACTTGGCAGGCCGGTACTTCTAAACAACAAATACGAGGAGTGTCCTTGTACTGCCTTTATATTCCAGTGTAGCACCTTAATATCACTTGGCACTGTCTGAAGAGGACCTTTGAGGGTGAAATAGTCACGTTGTTTTGTACCCTTGAGTGTAATTTTGAAGATGCGCTACACTTTGTATTCTGTTTAGAAGCACGAGTGCAATTTCTTCATTAAAACCCATTTTGATAACACCAAGGACGCTCACTGTCTAATTTATTAATTAGATGCCACCAACTCTACCTACAGGACTCGTTGCAAAACAATTTTGTCAAGTGGTGTCTCCCGTGATGAAGCTTGATAGCTGACAGGCACAGAAGTGTACATCATCCCCCGGCGTCTGACTGGCCTGATGTTTTCCCATCAGCGGTGATGAGATAGAAATGATATGTGATGGAGGAATAGATCTCAGAGGCTAACCGTACCCGTTTTGGAGCAGATGGGGAAGGTAGCGAGTCACCAGAAGTGGGTGAACCATGTCGTCCCAGCCGAAGCACTGCATGATGGACTGGACCGGGTTGGGCTGAAGGTCTTGGGGGGCAGAGCTGGGCTGATCAAAGGCCAACAGGGTAAAGCCTGAGGAAGATGAAATCATTTCATTTTTGTTTTAATCATCAGAAAGCTGAAACATGTATGATTAAGGGCAGTGTAATAGAGTGCTGCAGGAATGAGTTTTAAAACCTGGTTCCTCTCATCAATGAGATTTTGATTATATGCCTGAAATAAACTCTAAAGTTCACACAAGCTCACAAGATTTTTTTAATCTACAACATAAAATATGTCAGTAAATACTAGGGGTGTTAATACTTTGATCTGGATCAATGTATAGAGTCAATTTTCATTATTCAATATTATTGAGGTAAAGTGAAAATAATCAATATCGTCATCTTTAAGATTCACTTTTATTTTGAAATTTCCATGGCAGATCTGTTCCACAACCAACTAGAAGAGTTCAGTGATAAAATGTTTTAATCACAATTACATAAATGTAACCGATTGTGTTAAATGAAATAAATCGTATTGTAATAGACTTTGTGATATCGGCAAATATCATATTGTTGCCCAAAGAATGGACAGAATATCGTATTATGATGAAACTTGTAATTTTCAACTCTAGTAAGTACCCCACTTGTGAGTTTTGAAGCTTTTACATGTCTTTAAAAAGGCCATTGTGGACAAGTGGCTAAATGAGACTAAACAACAACAATTTAATCTGCTACATGGTTGTGGAGAATAAAATGTAATATTGTGGCAAGCAGCCACACAATATAATGTTCTGTTTGGACACAAACATCTGTGTCATGTTAGTGCTTATGTGCCACAGTATTGTGCTTACAGCCAGTTCTGTGAGCTATCACGTGACAAAACACTACTATGGAGCGAATGGCTTCTCAAAAAGTATTCCAGCTCAAGACTTGGGCTAAAAGGAGACTGGACAGAAAATGGAGGCTGTCACCTGAAAGCCTGACAGCAGCAGCATCAACTGAGAAATTCAAGGCTCCGAGATTGCACCAAGTTTCAGAAATATCACCCTGACTTTATGCAGTTTGGATTTTTTGTGGGGGTCACAAACACCAACCTGATTATTCTGGGGGGCTCACGACTCAAAAAGGTTGAGAACCACTAGCTTACTGGTGGTGATATGAAGTCATGCGACCATGGCGTTTATTTGCAGCCTAATGTAAACTTTTTACCTCTGTTGATTGCATTTACACCAGACATAAAAGTGGATTTTGTTTGAAGATTATCTTGTTGAACAAAACATGTAAGTATGATAACCTTTTGTTTGTCACAGAGTTTATTTCCTGCATTAATTCAAAATGTAATGGAAAAATCCCATTGGCTTTTTGTATAGGGAACCAGAGTGATGCTAACTTCCAGTTTGGCCTACAAAAATATGTCATCTCTGCAACACTCTATAAGCGTAAGGATGTGTCCAGACATATTCATCAGGAGGCTTCTTTTTAACCATGTTCTCTGAATCTTTATATCCCTAAATTATCCTCCTCTCTAACTACTAATGTTCTTCTCTCTGCCAAACTGCCATTCAAAGCGTCTGCCTTCATCTGAAATGGTGGCATTAACTCAAAATGATCAGTATCAGCCGTCACAAATCCATTTTGGTTGAACTCTCGTCCGAAAGTCTCTCTGGCTGTCCTCCACCAGCCCTTTCTTCCCTCCATTCAGTGTCTTCTTCCTCCCAGTGGGCGTTACTGACCTGCAGCTGCATCTGCCAGCTGTGCTGGAGGGGTCTGAGAGAGGCGTAGGCTGCGCAGGAAGGGGAAGAAGTGCGCCCAGAGTGCCGCTGCTACCGCTAGGTGGCGCTCCTTCACCACACTGGTGGTAGCAGGAGCCCAAGCCGTGGTGGGTGCTGACTGGACACCGCGCTGATGGACCCGTCTGGAAGGACACAGACACACATGCACAAAGAAAGCAGATAAACAAATCTATCCGATGCAAAAATCCAAACATAGCGCTCCCTCTTGTGTACAACACCCACACCCTCCAACTCCGCCCTCCACTTTCTCAAATCCTTCTGCTCCCCAGTTTCTCTCTTTCACTCCTTCTTCATGTGTTTTTCCTCTCCTCTCTCCTGGGGGATTACTGTGTGCGGCGGTGCGCTGCAGAGAGGAGCAGAGCTGGGTGGAGGTAGAGGTGGGGAAGGAGAGGAGGATATTATAGGCATAGAGTGGAGCCTAATGCTGATCCCCTGTACACAGACTATACTTTGGCTCTTTTGGCTCATCCCTGGCCCTGGCCCCAGCCGCTACACCAGCCCCATAGTGGCTGGCATTAGCCCAGATAAGCAGCTGAAGGAGCTGTAATCTCATTTAGACTGGAGATGATCCTCCTGTCCCCCTCATTCGCCCGGACGGGGGGTGCGTGGGGAAGTGGGGTTGAGGTGTGCTGGAGAAAAGGAAAGGATAGAGAAGCTAGAAACGCCACCCCCCCCCCCCCCCCCCCCCCCCCCCCCCCCCCCCCCCCCCCCCCCCCCCCCCCCCCCCCCCCCTCTTCTCTCTC
>JAJHUR010083918.1:0-11486 GCA_027495735.1 Lutjanus campechanus | reverse complement strand
CCCCCCCTTTCTACACCTTCTATCCCATCCTCAACCACGCACTCTGGTCTGCTGCTATGATACACACACACACATACACATACACACACACCTCAGCAGTGCCTTCCCTTCCAGCAAGGTTGCATCTAATCCAGAGAGAGCTGAGACAATCGATTAGAGTCTGAATTCATTAGCCTCGTTACTACTGCGGAATGGGCCTTTCACACCCATCAACCCTCATTGTACAAGACATCGTCAGAGACCCCACTTAATCCTCCTCACTGCGGCTTCGTACAATGTGTACACACAAACACACACACCCAACGCCAACACGCTATTAGGGACCCTGTTTAACCCTTCCCCTAGCTGCAGCCAACAAACAGACACATAAAATCAAATACGGCATCCTAATAATGACAGAAACACGTCAAACACACACCCAGACACGAGCTGAACTTACTCCATACTGTACACGCATCTCTATCAAGAAGTATAGGTGTAACTGTTACTAAATGTCTCATAAGTAACCTAACAGTAGTTGTCCTTGACTTTGAAAAGAAAGGCTCAATATCCGGTAAAAGGTCTTAATGCCCACAAAGGAAAACGCTTCACAGGGAGGCTTTTATTTTTTCAAGCCAAGGAGATGGGGATTAATTGTTTGTACCGAAAACAGATCCAACATGGTGTGCCAGTGCCAGCTCACCTCATCAACCAGCGACACCCCCCCAACCCCCTCCCACAACAGAGGGTCATGGGAAGGAATAAAACTGAGGAATTATGCCTGGGACTGGCTCCTTGCCTCAGCACCATGGCGATGGCTATCAAGAGTGAATGTTCGGACTCTCCACTGCCTCAGCCATTGGCAGAATAATTCCCTTAATGTGTGCAGATTCCACACGGCTCTCAGTAGACATAATGATGCACAGGCTAAATTTGCCAGGCCACATAATTGCCCATTAATTGTGTCACAGAAAAGGCATTAATCACAAAGAGATACCGAGAATTGCCAGGCCGAAGAATTATGTTTAATTTGGCGGGACGGATTTGAAAGAGAGAGCATGGTATTTTTTTATTTGGTTAAATGGGTCAGTGTGGTCCGGGCCATAACACGGAGGGCCTCTGGGAGTTCTCTTCTTCTCTCTCTCCTTGGCCATTAATGTGCAAATGTGTGCCCTCCAACCCCGAGATCTGAGATGGGAAGTTTGGGAATTAGCAAAGCTAACGAGATATCATGTTATGGGAGCCGGGCACTGAAATAAGAGAGGAGCACACGTGGGCTAGTGTTTCACTTTTGGTGTGTGGGCAGGTTTATAGGTTAGTGTGTGTGTGCAGGGTAGAGAGGGTGGAACGTAGACACTGGAGGATTTAGGCAATCATACACCTACATGAATCAGTGAGGAGGGCTTGGCAACACTTAACTTTACAATGTCCTTATTCTACTATTTTAGCTCGTTTATTAACCATTTTATAAGAAGTAGAATTATAAAGAGGCAGTAGTACTTTGCTGTCACACAATGCTGAGAAAGTCTTTCAACTTGAGGAAAATTTCTGTATTTGCAGTATACTGGGAATTTTAAAAAATCTGGTGTCTGTGGTGACATTCCAACACTGGCGTACCAGTCGTGATGCATTTTAAGTCAACCAGCAATGATTGCTTTCCAGAATCGAAGGGGAGAGCAGCCATAGCGACCCAACTCTACAGAACGGTTTAACACAGTTCAGCATCTTTTGGCTCATTGTGTTGGTTTTCTGGCTTGCAACTTCACCATTGTTGTTCAGTCTTCCTGCTATCAGCAGTGTTGTTACCAGCAGCTGCAAGAAGCCGATTTCACCCCCCCGCCCCCCCACAAAAAAAAAAATCAAGAGAAATCCATGGTACACCACCTGTCCAGCACCAAATGACAGATATACAATTTTAGTGACTGGCTGGTGAACACAGAGGAGCACTCAGCATAGGGGTACACAATATGGATATTTTTCAGCTGATACTGACAACCAATAATTGCCTGCTTCTCATTGCCGATACCAATAGTATAACTGATCATTTCAAATTTTTGTATTTTAAAAAGAAGTTGAAGATGTAGTGAGCAAAGATGGAGGATTCAATAATCTGCATGTTGTATTTTGCGTGTACTATGGAGGAAGTACAACTCTAATTTTTCTGTACAACCTTGTGTTGTGCAATGATAAAAAATGGCCTTGATTCCTTGACTCTGACTGAACCAAATCTAATTAACAATTACAACTAAAACTAAACCTAAAACAAAGAACAGTTTGGGCTCTCCAAATGTTCATCTACTTGTTTTTGGAAAAACTTCACAATGTACTTTGGGTTTTATAGAGAAATTTGCCTAAGAATTCAAATTAAATGCTTTGAAAATCTGTCTTTGACAATTTATCGGCTAATATATGCCGATAGCTATAGCAAAGACCAATGTAGCTGAATAGGTCATTATCAGTCAATAATTTATCTGTCCTGATATTAATTGTACATTCCTAATTTAGCAACTAGAGCCAGATGTTTTCCTCAGGGGTTGGTGAATACTAAAATAGAGGACAGTTTTGAGTTTACATTGGGCAGGTAGCCAGACACATGACTCTTTACAGTGTGCTGTAGCATGTCTAGTGTGGTGACATTCAGAGAAGAAATTAAGTGTGTTTTGTTGATGGTGAAGTATATTACATTGTTAATTGTTATGTTGCTGAGTGATGTTGACAATAATGAACGTTCATTATATTATATTATCTTTAGGTCATGTAGAGTTACAGTGGAGACTTATAGCCTGCTCCAGAGAAGCTTAAATAACTCGCTGTACATGTGCACAGTTCTCTCAACTTCTGTATGTTTGTATGTTACACTATGTAGTTTCTTTTTGCTTTGTTTTTGTTTGCTACAGCACAACTTCCATACTTAGGACAAATCATAAATTGAATTGTTGAAGCTGCCACTGACACCACATTTAACTGTGAATCAACAGTAAAGGATCACACATCAGTCCTCACAGACCCTCCAGTCTCACCTGATTCGTATCTACTGTTGCTTCTGTTCCCGCCTCCACCTCCTCACATAAACAGACACTGTTCCAGCCGTGGCTCTCTGACCTTCAACTGGGGTCGATCGTGTAACGAACACCCGTGTCCTACAGCTGAACTCGTCCTGACGCCCTCCTGACCATAGTCTCTCAACACGCCCACAGCACTGCCGCCGTCCCCTTGACGACAGGAGGGTCCATGGAGGGTCCCTTGGGCCTGTAACTCTACTCAGAGCTCCACCAGCACCTGGTGAGGGTGACCTGGGGGGCACTAGGTCTACTGAGACCAACAGGGGCCTCAACGCAACACAGGGTCTTTACAGACACTCAGTCCTCCTGACAGCACAATCCGCCTATTGTCGGGATGAGAAGTGAGTGGACTCTGGGCCGGGTTGGGACAAGCAGAAGAGATCACTCTCCTCTGCTGTAGCCACTTATCAGATTTTAATAAAAGCTTAGCTTGGCCTTGGCCAGAAAACATTTGTCTGAATGTGTCCACTATCTGTGAGGGAGCAGCTATCAGTGAAAGAGAAGAATGAGAGAAGCTGAGAAAAAGTAAGAGATACGTGGGAGCTGGTGAGTATTTACACCGGATGTCTCACCTGAGCTGGGCTAGGATGATCTGCAGGAAGCCCAGGGCAGAATTCAACTCTGATACGCGGCAAGCAGGCAACAACCAATCAAAGCCTTCGTTTAGCAGCTTTTCCTCCGATAGGTTGAGACTGGTGCTGGTTTCAAACACCTCGGCTACACCCTCCAGGTATGAGCCAAGGGGACCCCAGAGGGCGAGTTTGCGGGAGAGCTCTGTGTTCTTATTGTAGAACTCCTTGGCCGTCTCATTAAAGGAGGTGGCCAGCCAGCTGGCCTGTGCACCAACATCCAGACCCCTCTCCTGGAAAAATACATCAGATGATGTCAAAAAATCATGTATGCCTGTGCCTGGTTGCATAAAAGGCTATGGTTTCCCTCAAATTTTTATCTATAGATGCCATAGGGAAGTGTTTGCCCTCAGCAACCTAAGTATATGCGTTGCTAGAAGGTCATCAGTGATCATTTTCTTCTGAAAATTTTAGGGGACTCATTAGACTCTCTTAAAATTGAAATAATTTGTGGAACATAAGACAATGGTCGAACTTATAATGACTGATTGGACATTGGCACAACTTTGCAGCTAGCTAGCCAAACGTTAACATAACTCTGTCTCATATATTTATGTTACTTACATTGTTTGATTGAAACTTTTTATCCACTCCCATCGGTGTTTGGCTCTCCTTTCTTGCTGTCATAGTAATATTTTTATGTTTCTTCACGACTTCATCTACAGTTCATTACACAACAGATTTCTTGCATTGATTTTGGCAGCCACTTCTTGTCACCACTTTGGATCATGTACTTTCCATATTCGTCGATGAGAAAAACATTCTCATCTTCTGTCCAGTTTTCTTTTTGTGTAGTCTTTGCTGTCGTTTTGGAGAAGCTAGCTAGAACAGGCTAACTAAGTGTGTTAGCTTAGTGTGCTGGCCACAGTCTAAACACTCAGCCGAGGAGACAACCTAAGAGGCTTTATGCAATGCTCTTAAATGAACCTCTCAGCCTAGGGAAATATTTTGCTTAAGGGACAAAGGGTTTGAAGCTTAAGGTGGTTTATGCAACCACGCACTGGCAACAATACACTTCCAGATGACATTTCTGATTAACAGACGTACCTGGAACAACAACAGCAGTGAGAGCTGTCCCCTCCAGACCAGGGTGCGGTGTCCAGTGGGGCAGTTAGAGGGAAGGAAGCCCAGCAGCTCGCAGGCTCTGCTGGCCACGTCCTCCAGCTCTACCTGCCTGGCCACCACCAGAAACAGCAGTAGGAAGTTCATGAGGCCTGCCTCCGACAGCTCCTGCATCTTCTTTGAGGAGAACTTGGAGTAAATCCTGGAAACACAGGAGAACAACAGAGGGAGGGTTCCTGCAGGATTCAACAAGTTAAATTTAATACTTTTTAAGACCATTATGGATGTAATATAAGACCTACTTTATTTAGAGTCCATTTTGGTTTGGTTTTGTAGTTGTTACAGCTTGATCAATAGCGATTTTTCACAAAAGCACGTCTACAATTAAGACTGAAACTAATGCAACTGTATAAAAGTGACATTAAATTCATAATTTAATCAATTATGAGGCCTGTCAAAATCATACTCAAGACATTTTAAGGCCTAAATTTCAGATTACTCGACTTTTGGATGGTCAGCTAGAAGAAAAGGTGAGTCAGAGTGGGAGGTGATCAATATCAGTGTTTGCTCTTTACATTATCCCTTAATCTGAGGCAACAAAATGGTTAAATAGTGTATTTATTCAATTCAAATGTTTCTTTACTTCCACTGACCAACTCTTCAGCAGTGATTTGTTCTTCTGAAACCCCTTGACTTTAAATGCTGACTAACTGAACTTTCCACCCCCACTGAGCACCACACCACCTGCCTCCATCACCCTCTCAGCTCCAGGGGAGAGGCTGGGCTGCCCAGCCTCTGCGTGTGTGTGTGTGAGAGAGAGAGAGAGAGAGAGAGAGAGAGAGAGAGAGAGAGAGGGAGAGAGGAAGAGGAAGAAAAAGCAGGAGAGAGGGAGTAAGCAGGATCTAACAGCGTGCTGGGTGGTTCTCTCACCCAGCGCGCTGTTAGATCCTGCGGGCACTGTGGAGAAATGCCTTTAAAGATCATGTTAAATGTCAGAGACACTCAGACACACAGCAGTAGGCGCTTGGTCCCTCTCTCTACAGCCAAACCAATTTACTGCAACACCAGAGAGAGATCAATAAAACCACACACACACATGTATTGCCACACATCCAGCTCGCTGTTTGCTCGCCTGGCAGGAAAACACAGAAGGCTGGAGCCCCCTCCCTTTTACACCCCACCTCCCAAACACAGATGCAGCCCACACAGGTGAGTAGAGCTGCTGTTCGGGTCAAAACACAAACAGCGAGCATCCCGAGACAAACTCAGTGTAAGAAGTATGACTGATATGAAGGAGTGGAGAAAAACGAGAAGGGAACTGAGAAAGACCAGGTTAACACCGAAATCAGCTTAGTTACACCCACAGAGGCCGATAAAAGGAGAAGGTGGCCAAGCATGCAGTTGGAGTGTGAGGGGAGGGAGATTTAAATAGATGAATGGGTAATATGTAACAGGGATATAAGCAGCGCGCTGGGAGGCAGCAGTGGGGATTTTCTGTGTTCTCCCAACCTGTCTGTCTGTTTGTTTATTCCGGACAGCTTTTTTTTCCGGAGGCGAGCAGATGCTCCTAACTCCCGGCGTTGGAGATCAACATGCTCGCAGTCGATCCCATTAATGCGGTCGTCGCGGGTGTCCCGCAGAGCCCGGCCAGGAGTAGGAACGCTGCCGAAACGTTGTAGCGATACAGTCGGCACGCCTCACGCCTCCTGAGGGGGGTGGTGGTGGTGGTGGTGGTGGTGAGGGAGGCGGAGTGAGGGGTAGTGGGTGGGGTGGGGTGGGGGGGATCTGGACCTGTCCCAGCCCAGCCTAGCTGCTGCCAGACTGCCTACCACCCACATCTCCCCCACTCCCCGCCGCCCGAGCTCCCCTCTCTATCCGTGTTGGAAACCAACACAGCTTCGTTAAGGCGAATTAACCGCCACGCTCGTTAGCTAATTAGCCCCCATGTCTGCAGTGCTACTGAGCACATTCCAGACAGAGGGAAGTCATTAGGCGGATTTATCTACGGCTGCCTCTCTCTGGCGCCCAGCCGGCCTGGGATATAGGATGGTCCAGCGCTCGGTTCTGATGCGCACATTAGCTTGTGATCTTTCCTCTCCTTTTTCTTACTTCCCCTCACAAAGACACACTCTCCCTCCACCCAATGGCCTCACACACACTCTGAAACCATGTCACTGCTCTAGGGAGCAGGTGCAGTGTGTGTGTGTGTGTATCAGTAGGAGGCTCCTTGGCTCTGGTCTGTGCTGAAGAGCAGGTGGTTGACTCCTGAGACACCTGCTCCACTGGGGGGCCTGAGTAAATATCAAAGACGCACTGGGAGACTGCGGTGCACCTGGCACGCACACAAACAAGACTGAAATGCATGCTAGTGTGCAAACACACATGTTGTTTGTGTATTCATGCAAGTATGCACCTACATACACACACACAAATCCAAACACATCACACATTAGCAGATCAAGGGGAAAAGGGAATCCTACAAAGCCTAGTCCTGATTACTAATCATTTCTCACAGCTTCTACTCCATGTTTCCCCTTTTATCTTCTCTTCCTTCAGAAAACTACACACTATATGGTGTGGAGTCAACTGCCTGGCCGTGAGACCTACTTTTCATGGTGGAAGTGAGCGTGAAGGAGCGAGAACTGCAAAGCCTCGCAGCCTTGTATCCATCCTTACCTTCCTTTGATCTGTCTCTGTGGGACTCCGCCAGCCCTGTCCTGGGCAAGGCACAGGGCCAGCACTCGGAGGAAGATGTGGAAAGAGTTGGCTGAGCGGTAGAGTTGGGTGTGTCCTGCAGAGTGGAGGTGAGAGGGGGAGCAGCAGCTGCGGACCTGCTCCAACAGAGCCAGGGGTGTCTTGTACAAAGTCCCCATGCCAGACATCCCAAGCCAGGGCACAGTGAATGAAGCGCTCTGGGGTGGAAGGATGGAAGATAATGTAACTGTACAGGTCTCAGGGAAAACCTTTAGGAAAATGTACTGCATGACCAATTAGAGCAACCTTTTAAATTACATGACAAAAAATTTTAAGTGTGTTGTAAATAAAAAGCAACAAATACCTAAAAGATCACAGCAATAACCCTTTTCTTTCATACATGGCAGCAAATATGCCAAACATTTGCTGGTTCCAGTGTTTTAAATGCAAAAATTTATGCTTTTCTTTGTCATTTATGATAGTAAATGAAAAGTCTTTGAGTTTTGGACTGTTGGTGGAACAAAAGAGGCAATCTGAAGACGTCACGTTGAGCTCTGGAGAACTGTGATAAGCAATTTGCACAATTTTTTAAACATTTTATAGACTAAACCAGAGGTTTTAAAAGTGGGAGGTGGGCCTCCCCAGGGAGGCTATAAACAGTTTTAGGGGAAGCTCAGTGAACAGAATTGAAGAAATATTCCACTACTTACTACATTAATTATCAAAACAGAATAGCCTAAATGTGTGTGATTTGGTTTAATAGATAGTTCGGAGGTACAATACTGGGGATTCTACTGTTTTTACCACTTTCCCACTGGTGAGAAACTAATAAATACCTTTAGACACACATTTTTTTTTAATTTAGTGTAGTCTGAAGTTAGGTAAAACAACAATATTAGGTTGTCTTGGCTCAACTGTTGAGTGTCTATGGGATCAAAAAACATAATCATCATGTCATCATCATCATCATCAAAAGGGAGGAGCTTTTTTCCAAACTTTGTTTGAGGGGAGGACCACAATTTTCAAGAAATTAATTGGCAGATTCTTCAATAATTAAAACAATCATTAGTTGCAGCACTAGTGGAAGGTTAATTTATAAAACCAAACTAAATTAAAGATGGTACATATGCTTAGAATGAGGCCACATATCAAATTTGAACAATTTTTATCATCTGTGTTACACCATCAGTCATCGCAGCATGTCATTTCTTTGTTTCCTCCAAAGGTTTGTTCTCACCAGGTTCTTGCTGTAGTAGTCCCAGAGGGTGGAGACAGCGCTGGTGCTCGGTTCCCACAGCAGACAGAGACTGAGACAGCAGTGGACATGCATCCTGACCTGCTCCTCTGCTAGACCTCCCTGTTGTCACACACACGCACACACACACACACACAGAGACAGAGAAGCTGTTTAATTTACTGATAAAAATATGAAAACATCTGTATAATTGTGCAACTACAAAACTAGAAGCAGTGCTGACCTTGGGGTTACAGGTTAACTTGAGCAGCTCTTCCACAAAAGTCCAATTATCACCCAGATGTTTCTGTGAGTGCAGATAAAATAAGATGATGCATTTAAAAACAATTCTAAACAACACTTCATTCATATCTTTTTTTTTTTTAACATCATACATCAATATGGGAATAACTGCTCAAAAGTCAATGTGTCACCTGCATTCATATTTAAGACCAACGTGGACAAGTTCTCCTATCAGAGCACCTGCTCTGGATAATGCGGAGACTCTGTCACCGTCATTCTCAGACATATTTCCATGAAAAGTCATATGTAATTTTTCTCTTTTCACTAATGTGTCTAGTTTCTACACCATTTTTCATTAAAGTGTCAAGACAAATTAATTCTCAAGACTTATTTTAGAACTGCAGAAGCCTCTTGTATGAGAGGCAGAATGTCTCCAATTCTACAACTTCTGTGATGAAGTTTTGGATGAATTAGATTCGCCTGCATGCTTTTTTTAAAGTAAAAAATGAGTTATTATTAAATTATTAGCAAAACTGAACTTCTTTAAGACTTTTAAGATATTTATGGCTAGACAAAGCCATGTCATTTAATATGAGACCAGATGTCTGTAACAGTGCCTTGTAAAAAACAGTTCAAATTCCCAGGCTTCCAAGTTAGAAATACATCTACCAGTATTTCCTAGTGGTAATCCTGTGAAACACTTTTACGTTTTATGCCCAGATTATTCAGCAACATGCTTAGGGTATACATAATACTGAAAATATTTAAACTCTCCATCTCTTACCTCGTTCTGGTATGTGCCGTTACGACTGTACTGCCCTAACACTGCTAAATGAGTGACCAGCCACCATGTGAATCCCAGAGGGTCCTTACAGTGTGTGGGGAGGCCACTGAACTGCTCTGCTGCTGGCTTCCCTGACACCAGAGGCCTCAACAACGAGTTCATGTAGCTCCAGAAAGACTAGAAGGAAACACGCATTGGTTAATGAAACATGGACAGTCATATTTTATCGTGTGAACGTGAAAGTGTGAATTTGCGTTACCTGGGTGTGCAACACTTTATTCCTGTACTCCAGAAGGTGCATGAGCAGGACCCACAGCTCTTTGGTGCAGGAGCAAAGGTAATGATGGCTGCTCAGGGCTTCTGTCGGCCTCACCTAGAAATTAAAAGGGTCCATTTAATATACTAAGCTATTCTGCATTAATGCAAAAGGTCTATCACTGACATGAAGATTAGACAATTAGTTTGATTAAATTTTGTAACAGTGTAATACCATATTCTGCATGCAGAATCTGGTTAATTATTATTAATAATATCCAGTACGGATTCTGCTTAAGAGGCTTTTATGCCCTAAAAAGGATAATATTCTGGGCGAAACATTTTGCAGGCATGTCAGAAGCCAAATTCATATTCTGTATTTGCTATCCACAGCTTCACCAGAGTATTAATGTATTACTAATATGGTAATGATCATATTCAGGTATTGAATATGATGCTTGAAGTTTTTTTCCATCTAAAAAAACAACCTAGAAAAACCACTGGTACACCTCGACAGTGAGATGTAATGGGTTGTGGCCAGCCGCCCACCTTGCTGTATTTGCCCATGGCCAGACCAGTGAGGTCACACAGCAGACTGCACAGGTGCTCTTCAAACAGACTGGTATCAGTCAGGTTCTCTCCCGTCAGGTTCACAAACTGGTGGGCGTACACCACCTGGCCTGGAGAGAAGAAAACGTAAAATTACAAAAAGCCTGTTTGCATGATAATGACTCACGATGATCCGCAAGTCAGAGGATTATTGCCCACTGTGCTCGTTGTTAGATGTCACATACCAGCCACTGTGCAAACCTTTAAACTGTCTTGTATGTTGTTTCTGCTGGCAGTATCTATGCAACAACTCCACACTTTCGTGTTGTGCAGTTTTCCTCCCATAATAGGTTTTACAGTGCGTATTTCTAAAGTACAACACAAGTCACAGCTGTTGCAAGGATTGCACACATACCTTGCATCTTGTGGCCAAGGAGGTGAAGGATCTCCAAGACTGACCAGTGGATGTCAAGATGAAGGTGTAACAAGTGCCAAGAGGGAGGAAAAATCTGTGGGAGGAATACAGAGCGCCATGTTCAGTGTCAATAGTAGAAAAATCAACTGGAAATATTTTCTCAAGTTATACTAATGATGTGATGGGAACTCTGAGGTCATATGAATCATTCCTTATGACGGTTTACATTATTTCCTTTGCTCTGTTAAGCTTAGTTACATTTATGCCATCCACAATTTTGCTGCACCTCTTTCAAATCTACTTTACAACAGTGTCTGATGCCTATGCATCACACAAACCTTTCCCTGGTTGGATATAGTGAAGGCACTCTGAACACTGGCAGGCAGGTCTTTGAGTCGTCCTGTGAGGAGAGTGATGCCAAACAGCTCCTCCAGAACAGCAGAGGGGAGCTGAGCCTCCAGCTCCTCATAGGGATGCGAGTGACCTGCATCCAGAGAGCTGGATGGTTCCAGGTATCTGAGCAGATACAAAAGGACATGAAAGTCTAAATAAACAAACAAATACAGTCAAAGCAGGTGAA
>JAJHUR010083914.1:0-14932 GCA_027495735.1 Lutjanus campechanus | reverse complement strand
ATTTTTCTCCTCATGTAAGACACCAGTAGCAAATGATTCTGTTTTGTGACATACTGGATTTATTTTACAGTTTGAAAATTAAAATAACATTTGGGATTTTTGTATTTGACTGCACACAAACTCACAAATGACCCATTTGTTGTTTCCTCTTGTTTTTCACCACATCAGTCAGACTGGCCTGAGGGCTACAACCTGGCCACCTCGATGAACTTCCGCTTCCCAAAGTGTGTCCCCACCAGCCTCAGATCCCTGATCCCCAACGCCAGCAACGAAGCGATCACACTGATGAAAGACATGCTGAAGTGGGACCCTGAGAAAAGGCCGAGTGCTGCTCAGGTGCATTTAATACCCATGGAGTTTCAAAAGACTTTGGTTAGAATAAGCGCAAAATGTACCAAGATTAGAGTGAAGACAGCTGACTAATGTTGAGGTAACAGTGTTTGCAAAGTAACACAAGTCCTTCAGTGAATCCTTTTATCTGGGGCATCTTTGTACCTTGAGTACATCTATTTTTAGCGTGAGAGAATCAGTCAGCTTACCTTGGAAGCTACTGTGATACCAAACCTGACATCTACACATATACACATCATTATAAAAGCTTGAAAATGACAAAAAAAAAGGGGAACACTGCACAGTTTTCACATATTTATGAATATATTTCACAGTTCTGTTCCAAAATGGATGTCTTCATTCATAAAAATCATTCTAACTTTGTAACAGTATTTACTTTATGCATTCTAGCCAGAGGTGGGAAATAACTAAGTACAAATACTTAGACAAAATGTAAATGTAAAAATCTAACTGAAGATATTTTTCCGTCTACCGTTTGTGTACCAGGCTCTACGGTATCCATACTTCCATGTTGGCCAGGCGCTCGGTGCTCCTCTCAAGTACACAGAGCAGCACAAGGCTCAGCTAAAGATGTCAGAGGTGGCTGCAGAGACAAAGCCTCTGTCGCTCTGTAAGATGGATCGAGGGTCTGGCGAGCCAAGTGAGACTCAGACTCTCCACCAGCCCCTCCAGCAGATCCCCCTACCTCAGGACAACATGGAGCCAAGTACCCAACAAGCAGTGTGTTTCAGCATGCTGACAGAGGGGCAGCAGGAACCTCTCAGCCTGGTGAAGAACAGGCAGCCAATGAGCTGGCAGTCTGTAGGTATCACTCAGATGCAGCTTCTAAATGTCAGGGACCTTCTTTGGGCTTACAGAACTTTTCTTACTCCTTTGTATGTTCACTCTTAAGCCTACAAGAGCAGCTCCCACAGGATCGGAGAACAACATGAGTACAGTGAGGACAGGACGCCGACGATGGGGCCAAACGTCCTTCAAGTCCGTTGATAGCTGGGACGATAGTGAGGATGCAGATACTGGAGTTTCCATCTCCAAAAAACCTAAGGACAAGGGCCTGGATGAGACCCGCTGTCGGTAAGACCTCAAATATTTTCACGTAAAAGATGAGTTTTCATCACAGGTTTGAAAAAATACAATCATAGGCTTTTTTTTTTATAGATTTCCAGAGTCAAAGAACAACAAGGGATCAAAGCTGCTGAGCAGCAGTGAGCTGAGCAGAGCCGACTCCACCACCTTGTCTGCCAAGCAGCACTACCTCCGACAATCCAGATATCTGCCAGGTGAGGAAAAATTAACTACTGTTTCACAAAAATTACATTTTTATTTTTTAGCTTTATTTTGCACAGTTAAAAAAAAATCTACACAAAAAGGCAAAGATGACAAATAATATACAGTGCAGGGAGAGGCAAAAAACCCAGAGGGCTTATTTGAAGCCTCCACCTAAATAAAAATTTCACAAAGTTATTAAGAACTCAAAAATACAGAAAAATATAAAAATAATACAAGTGATGGCAAACGAATAGCAACAGAATATTGTGTGAATAATTTCCAGTGAGAGACATACTCTCTTCACTCAGAAACTCTTTTTACAGATGAGTAGAGGGGACTGATAGAAAGCTGAACATTATGATGTGAAGTTGACCTTTGACCTTTTGGATAAAGAATGTCATCACCTCATCATTGTATTCTATTAGATATTTGTGTTAATTTTCCCATAATTAACATATGAATTCTTAGTTATGGCCAAATATGTTTGTTCACCATGGTCTTTGACCTTTGACCTTTGACCACCAAAATCTGATCAGTTCATTGTTGAGTCCAAGTGAACATTTGCATCGTGTTTGAAGAAATTTCCTGCAAAGTGTTCTTGAGATATCATGTGCACAAAAATGGTATGACCTGAAAACATAATGCCTAAAGCCATAAAAGACATTAAAATAAAGTTTTTTCAAGATTTCTTGGGGTAACATATACATTACATATAATTTCTGAGAAAAATTAAGAAATGAATGAAATAAATTTCACATGTATGTGAGATTAAAAAAGGGCAAATCTAAAACCAGTGAAAGATGTAGAAGCTGCAAAAACAGGCCAATAGTCCTGATGGTGGTGCTACAGCAAGCCTCTAAATTTTAAAACATTGAAAATTCATAACAAATCAACCATATGTGCTACAGCTTTGAAACTTTCACTTTGGAATTTGCTTTTCCATGGCATGGATGGCTGCTGTCTGGCACCCTGATGCTTGGCTTAGTCAATTTGTGAAGCCACACATCAACTGTCACTTGCCAATTAGGCTAGCTCAGTGAGATAGATGACAGACCTCAGTCTCAGAAATCGAGAGTTTGAGCCTCAGCTAAGGCAGAACAGACATTCTAATGTGAAAGTCCTATGTTCAGGCATCATGCTATGTGGATTAGAGACTACTAAGGTTAAAATAATTATGATCCAGGCAGTTTCGCGGAGAGACAAATACTCTTTATCAACACTTTTCCCTGTTATCCCTTGTCTCTTTTCCCTGTTTATTTGGCTTAGCTATCAGTCAATATGCAGAGTCTCTTGTGTCAGAAATTGTGAGTTCAAGCCTCAACTGATGTAAAATGCACATTAGAATGGCACCTTTTTTTCATCTTCCTACACTCTGCTTGTTGCTCAGAATTGCCTAATTTTGCCTAAAATTGCCCGGCCCCGACCATTGCTGCGCAGCAGCTATAATTAAACTGTATGTTTTGACAAATCAAAAGTCCAAAGCCCAGAGATATTTAGTCTAATATCATAAGCAAAATAAGACCAAGAAAATCGGCAAACATTAACATTTGAGAAGCTGGAACCACTGGAGTTTTGATCAGTGTCTACCTGAGTAACCAATCAATTAATTAATCACCCAATCATCTGAGCTCTTATTAGGGTTCTTTACTACTTCTTTACTTAACTAAAAGTAATATCACTTTGTGAAAATACTCCACTGCAAATAAAAGTCCTGCATTTTACCTGAGTAAAAGTAAATATTTATCAGCAAAATTTACTTAAAGAATTAAAGGTAAGTACACATTCTGCACTCATTCCTTGTCAGTGTTTTACTATTACTTATTGATTCTGGATTAATATTACACCTCCATTAATGTGTAAAGGTGGAATCAGTAGGAATTGTCTGATCAACAAATTGATCAATAATGAAAATGATTGTTAGAGAAACAACTTGAAAAATACTTTTCAACCTATAAGATTGTGACAGGATTAATTAATCGATTAAATAAAAAAATAATTGACTGATTAATCGACAATGGAAATAATTGTCAGCTGCACTGCTGTTGGGTAGAAGACATTGTGCAATGCATTGTACTATATAAGTACATTATAGTTTTTTGTATGTAAAATATTTATCTGCACTGTATCCTGTTAACTACAGGTGCATGTGTAATAAGAAATAACAATGTTCTTCTCTGAGATGTGATGTCTGATTGTGTTTTATGTGTAAGTGGTTGTTCAAAGCAATTCTGTGGATTCAAAATGTGCATCAATTTATCACACTTTGATCTTCAGGACAGTGTTAGCAAACAAAATGTCTGACCCTGTGGCCCTGGTGCTTCACTCATGCTCAGTTTCTGCTGAGCTTTCTTCTCACAGGTTCACAAGTCGCCTCCTGTGTGTTCCTCCTCTCGACAATGCACAATATGTCAAAGGGAAAGGAGTGTGTTTGTGTGAAAGGCCTTTGAGGCATTAGAGTCCAGGATGCCTCTTAGAGGAGCACAGTATCCTGTCTGAGGAAGTGTGGACTGTTTCCTGCCTCTTTTTTACTGTGCCAGGAGCTGGACCCTCATTGGGCCCCCTGAAGATTGCAGTCAGGCTGGACACCATGAAAGACCATAAAATAAGATGTGCATTGCTGGAGATTCAAACCAGTATGTCCAGATTTAGACACAATCCGAGGAAAAAAGAATACAAAATATCAGAGAGAAGATTTTGATTTGGTACAGACGAAACAGAGTCTTTTGTAAATCACTGCAGTTAAACTGTGTTATGTTGAATTTGCTGTACAGAAAATGTAGCCAGCAGCACCCTGAAAACTGAGACTCTTTGATTTCTAGTCATTAGAAACAAAGATAAGAATAACCACAATCGATGTGACACAGTTGAGAAGCTTCACTTACAATATTTAGAAGTAACTTGATTATCAAAATTTGAATAGATTTCATGTACTAATTTATAAATCAACAAGTCATTTACTATTTCTTGAGATAAAGGTTTTTTTTTCAACATTTTACATGTATTGTTTTTGCATTTAAAGGCATACTATGCAGGATTTTCCTTGAAACAAACAAGCTATAGACTCATAAATAATCATTTTTAAACCACCACTTATGACCCTGCCCTCTGCCTGTATATCAGGACACTTCTGAGCTTCAGCCTGCTTGGCAAAGGTGTGTAGCCCCCAGCCAATGCAGTGCACAGATTTTGAGGTCAGGACTTGTATATAAAATCGTAGCCACCAACTGTTACATCACTCTTTCCTTTGCTCTCTGGCTGTGAGAGCTGCAGAAAGAGTTTCACCCACATAAACACACACAGGCAGAGCAGAGTGAGGATCGCTTCTGATGTATTCGCACAAGATCCAACGTTGTGCAGAGGTGTGGGCCTGGTTAGCTGTGCTTTACAATGTGACAATGAGAAAATAAAATTATATTGCTCGGATTCACTGCTTTGATTTCATTAACGCCGCTCCATTACTTCATTCACTCTCTACCTCTCTCGACCACTGCTGCTCTCTCTCCCTCCCAAATGTTGGTTTTTGACGTCCTGGGAATGAAACTCAACTGTCAACTATCCATGTGTTTACAAACAGCCCAGACGGCTGATGTGAACTCGTCCTAAGACTGTTCCACTGACGTGCAAGAGAAGAGTTTTTTGTACCACTTCTGCCTTTTCTGTTTTTTTAGTGATTTGACGTCTCAAGAGCTTCCAGCTGAGACACCATGAATCTCTCGTTCTTTACTTCCTTGTCCTGCTGCCAGCTGAGTCGCACTGTCTCCAGTAGCTCCTCTGCTTTTTTCAGGGCAGATGCAGCCTTCTTAATCTCCAATCTGTGTTCTTCAGACTGGGCTTGATGGGAAGCCTTTAATGTTTCCACAATGTTCTTCATCTCCTGATCCTTGTTTTCTAAAGTCTCGTTGAGGTCTTCTGTGGCTTTAATGAGAGTCCTCCTGCTGTTGTTGGAGCCCAGCAAGGGTCCTTGCGCTTGAGCCATAACCACCGGCTGCTTCTTTCGGCTGTTTCGGACACTGATCTGATGGTCTGCCGCAGAGCCTGTCCTTGGCTTCCCAGGTCCTTCAGTAGCCTGATGGTGGAAGTAGCGACAAATCCTCTGCATCCCACTTCGACTGAATAGACTTTTGTCTTCCATCCATGCTGCTCTGCGTCTGCTGCCAATTCTGTGTACCGCAGTTTCTTGTGCTCATAGGCCTCTTCAACCGAGTTCTCCCATGGAACTGTGAGTTCTATGATGTACACAAACTTCAGTGAAGGGGACCAGAGTACCATGTCTGGCCTGAGGGTGGTGGATGTGATTTCCGGTGGTAGCTGCTGGTCAATGTCCACAAGCATCTTCCAGTCATGGGCCTTGGCTACCTTACTGGTTTCTGGCATGGTGGGAGGAAGTTTGAGCTTTTCCTGTCCCTCTCTGACGAATGCTGGAGCTTTGATTTTATTGTTTGCTCTCAGGGGCAAGGAGTTGGTTGCACTTCTTTTGATCACAAGATCTGCTGCCAGTCTCTTGAGGACCTGGTTGTGCCTCCAGGTGTAGTGGCCTTGTGTGAGGCTGGTCTTACAACCGGTCATGATGTGCTTGAGAGAAGCTGGACATGGGCAGAGGGCGCATGTTGGATCTTTGCCATACCATTGATGGAGGTTCTGTGGTGATGGGAGCACATCATAGGTAGCTCTGATGATGAAGCTGATGTTGCTTGCCTCCATTTCCCAGAGCTCCCTCCAGTTGAGCTTTCTCCTCTCCAGACCCTCCCACCGCATCCATTGCCCCTGCTTGGCAAGAGAGACAACCTTTGCACTTCTTGCAGTCTCTTCCTGATGGCGTACCTCCTCGACCACCATTTTCCTCTGCTCTGATGCTGAGGCCTTGCGCCAAGTTGGTTTGCTTGGCACCAGGCCAAAGCCTCCAAAAATGTTCAAAATATATTATAATATGTATAATATATCCAAAATATTGAAAAAGAGTAATGAAATAACTGTGATTGATAATTGGTCATGTGACCCATGTGTATTTAGCACACCTGTGAGTGCTTATGTGTTTCTGCTGAGTGAACCTGAAGAAACCACGGGTGAAAAGCATTGTTCGCTCTTAATAAAATCACAGCAACTCAGTTCAGTGTGCGGTGGTTTATGTTTATCATTTGATTTGAGATGTTCCTGCAGCCAACCAGCACCTGATTCTTGAGACTGGCTGTGCAGAGGGAGTTCTGTCTATTTAATTAAAATGCTTTATGTAAATATCAACATATTGCACAGGTGTTTTTGTTGAATTACTCACACACTATACACACCAATGTAGAATTAGTGTTTCCTAATACAAACAATTTTCAACAAACATGTCTAATAATGTACCTACTCTACACTCCACATGCTGTAGGTGCTAAATATAAAAATATGGCAGAGTTCCATCAGATCTGGGCCAATTGCTGAGTAGGCTCAGGTTCAGTGAGTTCATTCTGAGCTGTTTGTCCTTTTCAGGCGTAAATCCAAAAAATAACACCTCTGCAGGGAGCCAGGTAGTTGGCAGAAACCTGTGGGGCAGCTCATGTTTAACCAGAGGACAGGGGCTGGAGTTCCCTCTACATAAAGGTAAGAAAGACTTTAGGACATATGTTTATGTAGAGTGCCAATACCTGTTTAGAGAGGCAGGTGAGAGCAGGTTTATGAACACGAGTTCAAAGTAAAAGAGTCAGTGAGCAGCCACATGATGAAAGTACATTAAATTATTAGATGCTAGTGTCAGTGAGGGATTTAAAGGGATAGTTCTGATTAATTGGAGTGCAGCCAGTGGTGTGCTGTTGACAGAATCAGCTACAAAACATATTTTAGTCACCTAAAAAAGGCCCACCCTAAAAAAAATCAAAATCAGCTCAGGTGTACTCTATATTTCAAATATTTTCACAGCTTTACCTTCACCATCAGACAGCCTTTTCCAATGAGAAAACACCAATATATGAGCCAAATGTTGCTCTCTCCAAAGCAACCTGCTCAAACTGATACTGTTTTTTTAAGTGGCTAAAATATGCTAAAATGCTGCCGATCGTGTCCACAGCAGTACATTGCTTTGCTTCCTACTCTGGTACTCCTGCTGCTCCTCCAAACTGGGAGTGTGTTGACTGCTATGGACATGGATATGTAGCTCATACAACCCCACATCAAAAAATCCAAACTATCCCTTTAACTTTTTTGGGTCATCCATGTTGATATAAAAGTTGCTCACTCAGACAGCAGTCATATATTGGAATTGATCATGAATTGCAAAATAATTCAAAATCACAGCAATTACTTTTACATGCCTCAGTGGGCCCTTGTTGATTTGTGTGAAAATCTGAACAATTTTACCCTTTTTTGGTGCTTTTTATGAGTTAATTTGAGTCTCTGGTGCAAATTTTCTGATTGAATATTTGAAAATACAATTTGACAGAACTTTTAAAGTTGTCATCATCTAAGACATTTAAGTTTTACAAAGTTAAAAATAGCTTCTACGGTCTCCATTATGGTTTACTGTCTCTCAATCCCAGGGCAGGGCAAACTCCTATAGTTTTATAATTACAGCAGCTGATTACAGAGTCAGGAGATACAAAACATAAATGTAACATGCTACCAGTTTTTGATTCCCCTCTGCTAAAAAGAAGAAACTTGTACCATTCATCCTGTCACACATCCTGTCCTGTTTATGAGAGTAGGAAGCAGTTATTATACCTAAAAGTCCATCCAAGACATGACACTTCAGATTTCTTCTTTTCTTTTCTTGCTCTGTAGATGTTTCCCTCCTTTACTCAACCCATCTATTTTCTTTCTCTGTTGTGCTGTGGTTTCTAGATGTTAGCCTTCCTAAACTAACAGATAAGCAGCAGCCTCTAAAAGAAAAGACCCCAGAGGATCTTGATCTTAACAAAGGTATCTCACAGATTTAGGAGCAGTTCACAGAATTACAGGAGGCATTTGTGACTTATGATGATGTCTTTACTTCGCTGTCATTTGGAGATTATTAACATTGTTGAAGACATCAATGAAGTGGTTTACATCATGGATTCATGTTTTAAGAAGTTTATCTGTAACCTGTGATGGATTTCATTGTCCTTTCCAGACTCCCTCATGAGCAACAACCTGACCAAGACATACATGTCACCTTTTCAGAAGACTGAACCAGGAGCAGCTAGACAGAGGGTTACACTGGCACCGATAGGAGGAACTTCTGCCAGTGAGTTTTTATTTTCTCTGGTTGAGTCAGACTTTCTTGGTTCAGTGGTTTCTTGGTTCTATGCAGTTTGCTCTGGTCACAAGTGCACTTCCGACTTTAAAGGGATAGTTTGCATTTTTGTAAAGTGGGGTTGTATGAGGTAATGTTTGTGTGACTGCATTGTCACTAGTTAGTGCTGAAATAATTTGTTTTTTGATTAGCTGATGAGCACAAAATGTAACTGTTCCATTAATGATACTCAAGCAAGCAAAGAAAAATCTAACTGCTTTTTAAAACAAAGATGCTCACAGGTGGGAGAAAAGAACAAGGAAGAGATAGAGACAGAAGACAATACACACAAAAAACGAGGACATTAAGGGAATAGTTCAGATTATTTGAGGTGGGGTTGTATGAGGTACTTGCAGTACAACAGGAACAGTAGGAGTACCGGGGTAGGCAGCTAAGTAATGTACAGCGGCTAAAATACACAGCAGCACATTGCTCGGCTTCCTACACTGGCACTCCTGCTGCTTCTCCCAAATAGGAGCTTGCAACCACTATCAAAGTTAATGGATCGATATCTTCTCTCTTTTTTTGGTCAGATATTGACCCAACCCCAATTTTAATAACATCTAAAGATGTAAGGAAACTAAACAACACTGGGATTTACCCTTGTCACTGCAAAAAAGTTTATCCTATTATTTTGGAAAAAAGACAAAAGTTCTAACATTAAAAACTACGATTCACAGAACTGATGGACACACTTAACCTCAATAGAATCTGAATCATTAAAGACAAATGAATCAATCTTGAGAAGATTTGGCAACCTCTCATCTCGCAGAAGGAGCCAAATCTTAATTGCAGTCCGGAGTTGGGGTGTGGATGGGAGTAGGGTAGACAAGGGGAGAGCTTGAGATTGGTTATGGGTTTGGGGTCTTATGTTTTTCTTTATATTTTTATTTATTTTTGATATGCAGGAAGTATGTTTTTTGATACTGTGTTCATATGGAAAAGAAGCATGGCAATAGAATGTTTTCTCTTAAAATTATGTCTCATGGGGTGCCCCTGTCATAGATATGTATAGTAAAGGCCTTTATTATACATATCTATGGCCCCTGTAGCTCAGTTGGTGAAGCGTGCGCCCCGTGTACTGAGGCTATCTTTCCTCTGACCTGATGAATCTGTTCAGTGTCTTTCAACCTGAATTTTTACCCACTTTGTTTTTGTGAATCTTCACCTTTAGTTGATCTGTCATCTGCTGCGGATCTCAGAGTAGACTCTAAAATCAAACCGTCGAAGAGCAAGACCTCCTCAAATAAACTCCTGCACTCAAATGAAGGTAAAAAATGATCAGCACATGCAGCTTCACGTCGCTTTCTGAGTTCAGCCAAAATACATTTTCCTTCTCTTTAACGATGATCTTCCAGAATACGAGGGGTGGAGGAGCCGATCTCTGAATCCTCAGATCCCTGGATCTACAGTGAAGACCACCTTTTCAAAGAACACAAACATCCAGCCAGTGCATGGACGAGTAGACTGGACCGCCAAATACGGAGGCTACCAGTAGCACAGTTCCACTCTGCCAGTGACTCATGGGAAAAATCCTGCAGTTTTGCCAGGAAATACAGACTTCAGAGGAGAACCTGCCAGCATTGTGCAGTGTGTTCCCTGCTAGTCTGTTGTTACATTTGCCACAATATTAAATATTGTTCAGTGTTATAAAAGTATCTCATGACTTCTACTGTCAGTATTTTTTTAAATAATAGACTGGAATTTTATTTTTAAAGTTGGTGAATTTATTATTTTACAGTTGAAGATATACATTTTCAAACTGAAAACATCAATGAACTGTATAAAAATTGCTTCATATTATGAAAGACAGTTTTTTTGTTTGTTTTTTTTAGATTTTACCCTGAGACTCTTTCCTCTAAAATCACACATTATATATTACATTTTTTTGTACAGAACCAGACTGTAATAGAAAATTACAGGAAAGGAATGTTTGTAAATGCACAATATGTGACACAAATTTCATATTTTTGTCGAAAATATGTACAAAAAGTACATTATATTTCTACATTTTCAAGGCTTCTGTGGTTTCTTTGGCATTCCAATGATGATCTTCACCAGCAACAATCCACTGAAAAGAAAAACATTTACATCAGGATACAGTTGAAAAAAAAGCCCTCAAAAGTAAAAGTGTTTATTTTTGTTGCTCTGAGGTTTTTGAAAGCAAAGTTCTACGGGGTGCAGAATATACGTAAATGATTATCCCAGGACGACAGTGTATCTTTTGGTTGTTCGATTTTCCTTTCGCAAACAAAAAATGAGTGGTTATTTGATTTTCATTTTAAGATACAAAAATTAAAACAAGACAAACAGGGATGAGTGAAATTTAAATAATGGTTTCAGTTTCTATTTTATATAGCAAAAAATAAAATCACTGGAAAACCAAAACAGACAAGGCTCTGTTTTTCATAGTCACTTTACTGTGAAGGTTTTGAGAAAATTAAAGGGAAAGTCCATTCAAATTATTAGGGCAACTAACGATTATTTTTATTATCAATCAATCTATCGATTATTTTCTTGATTAATCAAAAATGTTAAGAAATGTCAATCAGTTTTTTCCAAAGCCCAAGGTGACGTCTTCAAATGTCCACAAGGACAACTCAGTGGACAGCAGTGAGATTTCTGCAGCTGACAGGCTTGTTTTGCCGTGTCTAAAATCATGTCAGAGTAGGGTTCCAAAGACATTTCAGCCTGGGCTAAATTAGGGCTGCAAGATAGGTATGGCACAATAAGATCTCCTTTTGCTCTAATATTATCAAACTGAATTGATTTGTACTATTCTTTTTTATTGTACCATTAACACAGCAATATTGTTTGCAAAACATTCATGCCAACAAAGTATATTGAACTGGTAAATCATATTGCAATTATTTTGACAGATATTGTGCAATGATTCACAATTAATGGGAATGATCATCACAGTTTTCATTTTCACTGAAAAAATGCATTGAAGTCATGATGATGTGAAATTTGTTGAGGTTTGTACCAAACAAACTTGTTTTCTTACATCTGGAGAACAAGATGTGCAGGCCAAGACATCCCTGCAGCACTAAGAAAATTAAAATCAAACCATTTTCTAAATTTTGCTCGTCCCTTTTTCGCGATGAAAAAGAAAAATTCCTTGTGTTTCGAATCAAATAATCACTTGTTTTTGTTTATGAAAAGAAAATCAAATGACATGAAAATGAAAAGATTCACTGACCCCAGGAACAGTCAAAGTAAAAGAAGAATAAATTGTGTATTACCTTGCTAAAGTCATTAAACCAGCTGGCATAAATTTCCAGGAGTTGAGAAATCTCAGCCCCATCACCACAGCCAGAGTTCCTGACGTGCCTGCATGTCCACAGTGGAGGGAAACAGTTGTTGTTATGTGTGTTTGTGAAAAGCTGCCATTGGACTGTCACAGTTTACTACAGTAAACTTGCTCACCGAGTGAAAGCCAGACATTCTTGGGATTCTGTGATGCCAGATAAGCACCGACTGCAGCCAGCAGGCCGAACAGGAGACCTGCAGCCAGAGAGGTGACACTACCTGTGAAGGAAACCAAGGATTTATTTTGAAATTAAACGCTGAATTAAGGTTGATGAATTCTTTTTATCAACTCCTCACTTTTTGCCGCAGAAATTTTTTATATTACATTATCACACATACATTTCCCAGAGTGCCTTTTTTACATCTCGTGTATATACATATATATGTGTGTGCGTGTATACAGTTTTTGCTATAGCCTGATAAATGCACCTGCACTTTTGACTTTCTCCTAATCCTTGTTTGTCTTCTAATATATGACATATTTACATTTTTACCTAATAAAATAATATACATTTACATTTTTAATTTTTCATGTGTGTAAATAAAATGTCTATATATATTTCTGTACGCACACTTGCTTGCCTTGAATTGAGAGACAAATAAAGTACTGAATTTAATTGAATATAGTAACAGACACTACACAATCTCTCCATAAACAATGTTCTTGTACATCAGTGACACTCAACTTAAGGTCCAGGGGCCAAATCTGGTCGCAATAGGGTGCTGGGTAGCCCACTTGCCATTTTCAAATTCATGCTGATAATAAATTAATTCACACTACAATTTAGTTTATACTAATTAACAAATGTTCAGTAATGTCCCTTGGCTGTTACTTGATTACCCAACACACAGTAAAATCACTTCAATATGCTATTTATTCTGTTCCTGATAGGAGTTTAAACCAAGTTTATGGTTTATGTTTATGAATCATTCCAACACTTGAGTGATTGCATGATAAACTCTTTCAAAATGTAAACAAAACATTTACAACCATAGTGCAGTTGCAGTTAATAAGTGCGGTAAAATATCTGATAAATCTGTCATATAAGCCTAATGTCAATCCTTGCACCTTGTTAATTTAATTAGTAAGACGTTAGCAACACAGAAATACAGTAAGCTAGCTCACCTGTCAATACTATATAGGTGGTGATGCTAGTGACCCCCTCAGTGTATGGGAGTACGTTTTAAGGCAGTTTATTTTAAGTCTCAGTGTTATATAATAATAATAATTTAATAATTAATATGTGTCACACAAATGTGTGCCAAATACATATACGCCATATACATCCAGCCACAATCATCCAACCCAATCATCTGTGGCTAAAACGTTTTTACCGGTTTTACAGAAAGATTTAAGCTAATGGTCAGCTGTTCTGTTTACATATACACTAAATATGTTGATGTGTCTCCTACCTGCTTTAAGATAACCTATGACTCCTCCTGCTGTCACAAGAGCAGCATAGCTGTAGCCAATCCAGTCCACAGCCATGTCCACAACCAGAAGACAGTTTACTGTGAGGAAAAGTCGATTTACCAAAACTGTGCCACAACGTGTCAACAGTTAAAATGGTGACAGACGTGCTGCCAAACGTTTTAGTTTGACAAATCACACTATACGTTTTAAAAGTGATTGAAAAACAGAACTTTGAGACAAGTTGAAAACTATCACCTGTCCAGCACCTAGCAACTTCCGGAAGTTACTCCGAATATTTTACACTTCCGCTGCCATTTCAAAATAAAAGTCTGTAACGGTTTGTAAAGCTCTCCAGGCTTAGCTGGGTTGCTATTGGTTGTCTGCGGTTTAAAGTCTAAAATTTGAAGACATATATATTAATAGTGTGTTTGAAACAATAATGTGTGTTTGATATGTCTTTCTGTATCATTTCCACATTAAAACATTTACTCCTTCTACTTCATTAAAAATCCCAGAATCTATGAAAATACAAATTTTGTTCAAGTTTCACAAGATGTCTCCTTCTTCACTGTAAAGTGCAGTCTCAGTGTATGTGCGCTGCTGACTTCAAGTTTCTACATCAAACTTGCAAGATACAAGTTGGACCAGGCTTGACATTCATGGGAGTTGTGATGAAAATGTGTCATGAAATACCACGACAAATGAACACAGATGCCACAGAAATACGCCAGCCCACAAACCATACTTCAATAAGGGAGTGTGCCTGTGCGTGTCTACCTCACACTTGTATAAGTTGCAAATCGGACCAAGAGTGACTTAACTAGTTTTAATGCCACAAATTATGCTCATAGGCCCACCCCTTAAAATCAGATTTTCAATGAGCACAGAGAAACTTTCCACTATCAGCAGAGGAATGTTAAAAACAGCCTATAAATGTAAAACTTTGAATACATCATTCTCTGCAGTGAAACTCAAGCACCCAACTGCAAGGAGAAAAAAACATATTTCTGAGTGGAGAGGGACTTTATTTATCTTATATTTATTTCACAATGAAGCAACCAATGCCTCATAACCGAGTCATGACAATCTTGTCATGAAGACAGCAAATATAGCCTTAAAAATACAATCAGCTGTGATTTATCACCTCCCTGTGGTAACTATGAGTAACTGCATGTTTAACTCCAAGTAAAAAGCAGTCCATAGATTAGAAAACATTTGTACTGTTGCCCATCTCATTTTCCATTGTCATTGTTTTTCTTTTCAATGTTGACAGAAAACCTATTTATAAAATTTGTACTTAAAAGCTCTACTTTATCACCTCTATGTGGAAACCACATAAA
>JAJHUR010083913.1:0-16256 GCA_027495735.1 Lutjanus campechanus | reverse complement strand
AAAAAAAGAGAAATGTTAATTGAGGATTAAGTGGCATTGCAAATCACTGCCCTAACAGGCAGGGATGAGACCTGCAGAAGAAAAGCCAAGGGAGGTTGGAGGAACCTCTGCACCCAACACTTCCTGCCTGCAGAATACCAATGAAGAGGGACAACACGCAAGCAGCCTATCAAAGCATCCTTTCATTCCCTCACATTTCCACTGACCGCAGCACAAACAGCAAGCCTGACAGGTGGGAGAGATAATAAAAAGCTGTATTTAAAGGCCGTATTTTATACTTCTGCAGCGGCTTCAAGGTGTGAAAATGTACTATTTACTGTCAAACCCTCTTGCCAAACTTTTAATTCACTATGGGGACATTCCTCAGTTTGATAGGCACTCAGACAGGAAGAGGTTCCAGCTCATTTTTATAGCCGCGGCCCCAAAAAGTGTAAATGTAAGTGTTGTTGGTGTCACAGAATGTGCATAACAGATTTGCTTTTACAGCAGATGCTGTCATCCAGAGGGACTTATAGTAAGCATGGTGCAGGTAGGGGTTCAGCAACTCCCTAAACAGCTCAAACTGATACTGAGTGTGCCTATTGAATTTGGGATTAAACCTTCAGAAACAGTTTCCGTAACCACAGGACTGCCCCCAAAAATGTCTGTTAAGGATTAGACTGGGATAGAATTTGGAATAATGTCACTGGTGCTTCAAAAAACCCAAATTATCAGTATACATGCAGTCATAGAGCATACCTCACACTAAGAATTAGATATCAAATGGGGCGGGTACTTGACCCATGTTGTTCGCTCTGCTCTCATGGAAGTGTCAGCTCTTTTATACGTGTTATATAGGAGTGTCCAGGGGTTTGGGATTTTTGGGGGGAGATTGTTAATAGCCTTACAGGATTAATGGGGGTACAGTACCATTAGACTCTGCTGTATATCTTCTAAATGATGATTCACTTTCTTTCCTTACAGAAGAAGCACACGAAGTCTGGCTTGGCTGGCAGACGTAGCTGCAGCCAAGAAGATAGTATTCACTGGATTGTGAGCTTTTTTTTGGACATTTCTCAACAAGAATTGTCATCAGCAAGAGTCAATGATGCACAACCAAACACAATTTTAATGTGATATGATATGATATGATATTTAATGTGAAAGATCTTCTGTCTAAATAAGAACGCTGTGTTAGGTATTTCTATTCTGTCGGTTGGTGGAGAGAAGAGGACTGGGGCAGGGATGGGGGTTGAGGGGTAGATGGGTTAAATATTCAAAATGTAATCAGCAATCTTTTGCATTTGTTCATGTTTTGCTCAAAACAACACTCACATCCTCATATTGAAATAGTTGTTGGTTGCTGTATTTGTTCATCACCTGAAGTAAACCCTTACGAGCGTGACTTCTGAGTAAGGACTATGGAACAAAATTGGGCATCAAGATCCACAGTCCTTCTCAAGGTGAGGCTAATGGCTTCTGCAGTCGCTGTTAGTAAAATGAAGTAAGTTTCTTTCAAAGTTAGTCTTTTTAGCACAAAATTTCCTCAGACAGCATTTTCTTGAGCTGTGGAGGAGGGACAGTAATACAAAAAAGGGATTTTGCACAAAAAAGACCATCTTTGCAAGATACCCATCGGATTTGACTAACTGCCTGCTAGAGCCCCATTTTAGTTTCTGCTGAATTTTTAACTGTATTTTTATACAAAACAGTGACTGCAGACTTTGACCCCGGTATTCAGGTAAGGAAGGCAGGGATTCCAGTATAGAGAGGAGAAATGATTACAGCAACCAATAACTCATTAAATGCTTGTCCATTGTGACTGTTGGTCATAGTAACATTGTGGAGGGATCTGGGAAATGCATAATGGCAGTCACAGGAGCAAGGCAAATATACAAAAATGAAATTCTCTTGATCTCACTTTGTGTCTGACCAAAACACAGAAAGTGGTTCCCAGATAATCATAGTTAATTGCTCTACAGCTGTGACTACTTTCTGTATTTACCTTGTGACAACCATGCAACAACTACAGCAGGTTTGCACCAAAGGACTTGGACTGTAGTCAGACTTTGACAAATTTGAAGACTTTAGACTTGATCAAATCAAAAAGACTTGCAACTCAGCTTTGACTTTAACACCAATGACACGTGACTTCACTTGGACTCGAGCCCTCTGACCTGAAAATACTTGATACCTCACAAGCCCAAAGATGTATGTTGTTTAAAAAGTGTGCCATAAGTCAGTTCATTTCTTTTCATTTCCTGAACCAACTAAAGTTAACGCAAGTTCCTAGCAAGTCAACACTTAATTCCCTCAATCCATTTTGCTGAAACCAGTCAAACAGCATCCAATCAACTTGCAGGAGAGAACCATGAAGATCTAGTGTTACGTTACTGATCTCTAATTGGGAAAAATGATCATTTTGTTCACTTATGTTCAACTCTGCTTGACATCTGAAGTTGCACAAATAACAATAAGTTGAAGCTCTGTTGTTAAAATTGCCTTAGATTTGGTGAAAAGCTGCACCTTTGGCCATTTTGATTTGAAAGAGGATAATGCATGCTGTTCTCACCTGCTGATTTGGCTTCTGTAATGTCGTACTTTTGTGTCTTACTGTACAAAGAAAATTACAGCTCAGTTACATTTAATACAAAATTCAGCTGCATGTGTGCTAATCGGGACCAGATGGAGAGCACACATTACACCAATTTTAAAGTCTCTGCACTGGCTTCCTGTGTGCTTCAGAATTAATTTTAAGGACCTTTAAATGGTTTATAAAACTCCTATGAGCCATCTAGAGCCCTCAGGTCTTCTGATAGTGGCCTTTTATTTATCCCCAAAGTCAGAACAAAAACTCAAGGTGAGGCATACCTTCATTAACATGGTCCACGTCTGTGGAACAGCCTGAGGACCTGAGGGCCGCAGAGAGTGTCCATATATTTAAATGCAAACTCAAAACCTACCTTTACAGTCTGGCTTTTAATTGAACTTTACCTACTGAGTGATTGATTATTTATTTATAAATGTTTGTTTTACGAAATGGTATATAATTTTATTATTATTATTATAACATATTCATTTTTAGCTTCTGTACTGTCTTCCTTTATACACTTAACCTTTCTTTTACTTCTTATTTAATGTTTAGAGTTTTTACTTATTTATTGATTTTATCTTTCTATTGTTAGTTTTTATTTGGCCGCCGGTGTTTCCCCACTTATGACAGGTCCTGTTTGTAATGAATACTGCTCTTATTTTAGTGCTTTATTTAAATACAAGGTCTTTGCTTTTGGTGTGTGTGTGTGTGTGTGTGTGTGTGTGTGTGTGTGTGTGTGTGTATGACAAGTGCTATACAGGCAGATCTCCAAGCTGGTGATAAAAGCTGGTAATAAAATGTTATTATGACCAATAATCATAATTGGTAAAAATATTAGAATAAGAGCCAGGTGGAAAATACTGAAGTTCCCCATAAGGGTCTTTTAAGACCATAAGTCCTGGTGCCGACTGTCTCTTTATGTCCTCGTTTGGACGCCTCCAGGTGTTGCTTTTAACTGCAACATGGGGAGAAAACGAGAGCCTCTACAAACAAAATGCCGTCCACCATGCTGTCCACTTTGACTATCAGATATGAAACAGGGAGAGAACCAGCTAAAAGGAAAGCTATTTTTGGGCAAAGCTGTGATTTGAAAGGGGATAAGCTTCAGGGTGTACGTGTGGGAATAACACATTGCAAAATGTAATTGCCACTCTCCCATCGTCAGGCAGCTGTTGTCAACACAATCAAACGGCTGCGAGGGACGAGGTGAGGTGAGCAAATGCAGCCCGCAGCACCGGAGATGGTGGTGACTCCGAGATAAACAGATTCTGTCGAGGAAGAAAACGTCTGGCTGGGCTGCGGATTTAATATTCCGCACAGCGCCCGCTCTGACTCACAATTGCATATCCATCTGAGAGGCTGAGCACCGCGTTGCAAAAAGAGGCAGAGGGGAGAGACGGGAAAAGTAACAGGTATGACAGTTCAAAGGCAGATGATAGACCTGGAGGGGAGAGTTGTTTGGTGTAACGGACGTAATGGGGGCGGGGCAGGCTGTAGGCCTCGGGGAGAGAGCCGGGTTAGAGAAACGGATGCGACGGATACAGCAGGAGATGGACAGAAGGTAGAAAGGCCTAGAGTAAGGAACAGAGCCCAGAGAGATGACATGATAGGAGAAATCGTTTGTTTATAGAAGGTGGCGCAGAGAATAGACGCCACATAACAGACATGACAGATGAAGAACAGAGGCTAGGGAGGAGACCAGGGTTTGAGTGATGGGTATGACAGAGGAGAGACAGACGACGGGGGAGATAGCAGACTTCAAACAACACACATGCAGATGGGGGACAGTATCTAGAGGAGAGACCGGGGGTTTGAGTGACGGATGGGATGGGAGTGAAACAGAAGTTGGAAGGGAGGTATTGGTTGGTGTCACAGATATGACAGTACAAACGGTGTAATCTGCTGTAGATGAAAGGAGCAAAGTGGACAGGATAGAAACAGCAGCTAGTGCTGGACTTGTTACTCACAAAATGTTCAATAGACTGGAAGTTCCTTCCCCTGTTACTGACAGTGTACATGTCTACTGCTAACAATCAAGTAACCACACAGATGTGATTCAGATGTATTTTATCATCTCATTGGCATATTTACACCTACAAAAGACTGGCAGAATTTCCATCCAGGCAGAGTCAACTCTTTTTCAGCTATCTAACCTTGAAAAGTTTTAAAATAAACTTAAAAAAAATAACAACAATCTTTAGTTGAGAAAATGTACTTTTATTCGTTGGATGTACTTGAATGTTTAAGCTTTAGAAACTCAAAAAAAATGTATTTCAAAAATTGGTCACAATGAGATGTGAACTTTTCCATTATTTGGGTGCCTGACAATTAAGTGGTTTTAATTGAAAATATTAAAATATCAACCATTATTCACTTTAGTTTACTCAACAGCTTTTGAAATACAATTTTTTTGAGGGTTTCTAAAGTTCAAAGATTCAAGTTTATCTAGAGAGGAAATGTAAATTATCCCAACAAAAGATTAGTAGTTGGTAAAACTTTTTCAAAACTTAAGAGTTTGAGTTTGGCTCAAAACTCAAAAGTAGTAGGAGTTGCCTCAAAATTTTGAGTTTTCTCAACTTTCATTTTTACATGGTATTGCTTCATTTTTCCAGTTCCAATATAGTCAAGTACTGGTTATCTATCTAGAGCCAGTGTTTGGTTTGTCTGTTCTGGGTGACTGTAAAAACATCAGTGTGTAGACATAAAGGGCTTGTTCTAAGGTAATGAAAACAAAACACTCTGATGAGGAAAACATACTTAGAAATATTATACTCCATTTCTGCAGTATTCTACCAATAGATCCCCATAAATTGTACACATTGGACCTTTAAATACTTTGTTTATCATGAGCTTTGTTATTGAAAGTTGAACTGGAATAAATTTGTTAAGATTTTGATAAGATTTGAAATTATTTCGTTTTGACGAGCAGATTTGCTGTTTCACATCTGATGAAATTCTATTTCCCAGAGCACAAAATATGAATAGTGAAAACGCAATCAGAGGTATAGGATTTGGAAAGTTATGGTTTTCACTTTTCTGTTGCTATGAGGCTGCCACAAAACATTAATATTTGACTTGTAAAAATAGCATTACTGCTAGAATGCAAATTTACCTTTTCTACCATTCCTCATAAACAGACGGAGTCATTATCATTTTACTTCAAGAGAATATCGCAGCAATGATAGTGCAGTTTACATAAGAAAGGCACCAAGGTGAACTGGAGAAAAGACTAAAGTGACTGAGAAACAACAAAGAGATAAAAAGATGCAGGGTAGGACATGTTTGTTGAAAATACAGATAGGTTGATAAAAGAATAAACAAAAGATGGGATTTGTTTTTGCTTGGGTATAAGTATCATAATGCTGTTATCGACAATATTAGGCTAGGTTTAAAAAACACTGTAATTTCAAAGATCTAAAATAAAGCTGTTTCTCTGAATTTTTCACAGTTACTGGGATTTTATCCAACTGCGTCTTACAGCTCTTTTATATTCTTTGCAGAAGCTCCGCAATCCCAGCAACTCATCTGCTTGTTTTGACCTCCAAATATTCAAATGCAGGAGTGAAGCAGTTGTTAAGGCAATGAGAGAAGTGTTCCTAAATGAACCATTCTGAATATCACAACATTTGGGGTATCCTTCATTTCTTACAGGATTATCTAACACACCCTTCTGAGAGCAAATCTGGAAGCCCCTCAGCTCCATTTGCCAGAGTGACATAGTGACGGCTCCACCATTAAGCTGATCAATCAACATGAACAATCACCGTTGGACTGATCGATCACCCCAACCAATCCGCAGCCTTCCTGTGATTGATGGGACAATCAAGAGGAAAATCTTAAGAGCAGGAAATCTTGGTCTGACAAGCAGATGAACTGACTAAGCCAAGTTCTGTTGGGTTATTGATAGCTACAGTAACAGCTGAAATGTAATCAGTGAGGTTTCAATTGAGCGTTTGCAAAACCCTTCCCTCGAACAGTGATTGTCCAATCCTAGCTTAGCAACTGTAACAAGGCACAGCAGGTTCTTTCAAGCTCTGGATTTCTCTACATTATGAATCAGTCTGCATGGGGTTGCAATAAGATTTATATATATATATATATATATATATATACCATATAATTAGCTTGGACGATGGCGTCTCTTAAATAACTTCCAAAACCAAAAACACAAGACCAAAAATGTAAGAACTTCACAACAGAATAGGTCAATTGCCAATGACTCCCTAAATGATATATATATATACAGTATATAGATGTAGAGTACCAGCAGCTTGCCGGTCCTTGACAATGTTACATAACATTACATAAATCATGTGACATAATCCTAAACTGCTTGCATACACTGCAAATGATCAGCTCATCATCAAGCCTCCACAGAAGCCTGATAATGACTTGATCATAATCAGGTGTGTTGGAGCAGGGAAACACCTAAAACATGCAGGGCAAAGGTTCCCTGAGGACCAGGATTGAGAAACACTGCTTTACAAGGCCAATAGCCACTATATCATTCGATAATTACATTGTTATGCAGGATTACATTGCTCTGCATTGGATTTGGGATGTTTACCTGCGGTGACTTTGTCAAACTCATCAGTTCATCTTGATTCTTTTGTTTTTTCAGTGTAAGCAAAACATACTGTTTGAAAAACTGACAGTAAAAGGTAAATCTGTCCTCTTTGTTGTTTGTCAGAGTAACTTTTCTCCATAGCCTAGCATTTATAGCATGCATAGCCTAGTATCACTCTTTTACCTAGTGTCTGACAGAGGACTGCCCGTTGTACTGATGGCCCATTATTCTGAGACCCCAATGGCTGGAACAATGTCCCATTGGACTGAAAGCCAATTTGTCTGACAGCCTGTTACTCCAAAAACAAATGCCTTTTGCTCCCAAAATACACACTCTCCCTGCAGTTGTTAACATTAGGTGTTAGGGTTAATGTGTCATATAGGGAGCATGTGTATTTTCAGAGAAACAGGACTTTTTTTTTAAAACTACTGAGGTTTCAGAATAATGGACCTTCGAAAAAATGGCATGGCACCATCTCAGCGGTGTTATGTGAGCAAGAAATAAGTCTGAATTACATTTTTCTTATATTGTACTACAACACTAAGGCAACCTAGCTCTGCCCTGCAATACAAAATTGTTGCTCCTTTATTTCCAGGTCACTACAGCTAAATGAATAATCGGCTACTAACAACTAAACTAGTAGCACACGACAATGCAGCTTTAGCCTCAGTCTTTACATGGCACTGAATAAGCATAGTACCACAGATGTAGCTAATAATGAATGCTGAAGTTCCCTTAAGCAGTTTATCATTTTGATACACACCAGAAACATTTAAATGTCAGCTAGAGATTGACACAGAGAGTTAATGTGAGTTGGCTAGGTGATACAGCTAGTATATACTGCCTGTGATGTGTTATTATGGATCCTGCATGGATGCATTATAATGAACTAGATACAGCACGCAAAGATGGTGCCCATCCTGTCCAATGAGAGTTGCTAACCTGGTACATATGCCAAAAAGGTTTTCTGTTTTCCAGGTTTACTTCCTGGATTTGCGACCCACTGAATATGCGCAATAGTGTTTCCTCCCTTATCCCGCTCAGCCCATAGACTTTACATTATGATGTCACAGATATTTAAATCACTTTTCTTGGTTCTTGGAAAGTTTTATAAATATAAAACCTCCACTGATCAAAAATCTATAATGGAAAGGAGCCTAACTGACCTTGTTTGCAGTTCCAGGTGTCCTGTCAACACTTTTATAAATGTCTCTTTTATAATGGTGGACTATGGGGGGGGAATGCTTTTTTGGGCCATAGGGGAATTTTTCGTTGCAATACTGTGAGTGGCCACTGGGGAAAAACTGTAGGCAAGGATTAGCGGCAATGCCTTATCTATTGCTTTAACCCTAATCCTACCCAATCAGAACCATACCCAATCACGCTCATGAAGGCAAGCTAATCAGGAGCAGAGTAGGGTGGGTCTTGTCAAGAAAAGCAGTGGGATTCATAATTATCCAGCTGCAGCAGCTATCATGTCTTACGGGAAAAATCAACAGCTGTTGGCTTGAACTGAGAAGCCTACTTCTGTCTACTTGTTTCTTTCAAGAACGCTTTATTTCAAAAATGTCCATAACTATATCATTCTAAACCACACAAATGCTGTGTGAAGGCAAACTGGACATAGCAACAGTAACCAAGGGCTGTGGGGCCTTGTAAACAGTCTGTTAACTTGGTAACTGACCTATGTGTGACCAGTGTGTCTGTGTTACCTTGACCAGTTCCTTCTGAGGCCAGATCTGGATGGGCTCCACCTGCTGGGGCGTCTGGGTCTGAATGCCATAGGTGTTCAAAAACACCTGCAGTCTACACACACACACACACACACACACACACACACACACACACACAGACAGACATAAAATTAGAACATTAAATTGATAATTTTATGCAATTTATATGCAGCTGTTAGCTAATTTTCAGCAGTGGTGCCCTTTCAGAGTTGATAATTGCCTTCACTACCTGCTGCTTGGGAAGTACACAACCCTTGTACTCCTGTCTTAAATCACCCACACAAAAATATGCATTTGGTTGTTTGTAGCTTCATATTGAAAATCATTTCTTCTTCTAGACTACAATGTAATTATCCCCTTATAAATCTACTGCGCTGTGATTCTGCAGCATCTGTTGACCTTTAAATCTGTCTATACAGGTTTACCTTGTAAATCTGCAGCTTTATGAGTCTACAGCTCTTGAAGCTATGGCTGTATCAATAGAAGGCTAATAACCATTGGCCTTATGTTCTTGTAAATATAAAACTCATGTAAATGGGGTCTATTGTAAATCTTCATCTACGATGAAGCTGTTATTGAACCGCTGTGTATACTGGAGAGCATGAGTGGATTGCAGTAAGAAAGATGATGCATGAGCCCTGATGGGGACTTGCCAGCAGCAGTAATTGAAGCAACAGGTTAACAAGCTTCACAAAGTCGTTTGACCCTGTTTGACACACACACACCCACACTCGTAGACATGTATCTGAGCGTGCGCGCACACGGACGTACTCGCATGAATGTGAGCGCACAATGAGAGGAGTGACAGATGATGGCAGAGGTCAGGCTGAGCTCCAGCTTTATGAGCTCACCACAATTACAGCACTGAGAGGGCTGAATGGGAGAGAGGAGCAGAAAGTGTCCTCGCTTTATGGTCTGCAACACATTAAGAGACACACACACATACACACACACACACATTACCTCTGGCTCTCTGCTATCAGCGCCACGTGAATCACAACATCATTCACTATGGGACCCTGTGAAAGAGACAGAGAGATTAACATGTGAACCACATCTCTAGAACATGTCGCATCAGTGGTTCTGTTACATCACTTTGTGTGTTTTCGCACAGTAAATGTACACTGGAACTAATGCAGACCTGTTGAATCTGTACACATGGATTACAAACATTTAGATCCAAGTGCTCGCATTGTTATTTCTCAGTCCAGTTTACACACATCACTTAATTTTGTTTGAGTTTTTAAAACTAGAATTAATGTTTTACATGTTCACTATTTTTTTTTTCATTCTTGCTTTTGGTATTAATTTATTTTCTTGCTTTGGTAATGCTGTTCACTTCATCCATAATTATGGACTTATACCTACAGTATCAAGGCCAGGCATAAAGGGAATCAATGAGAGAGAGAGAGAGAGAGAGCACTTCTTTCATTTTGCACATTAAGAGGAAAGTTAAAATGTAGAGATTAAAGTCAGCATGATGAGAATAAAGTTAAAATTCCAAGAATAAAGTTGAAATACCATTTCAACATTATTGTCAATATTTCAATGATATTCTCAAAATGCAAAATCTAAAAATCATTCCTGCCCATCTTTTCCTCTTAATGTGGCACTAGAAGAGCATTTAACTATGTTGAAATAAAAATAATTGATTCATGCGTGTGCAGGGCTCAACAATAAGGACTGCCCGCTTGCACAGGGCAATTAAAATGCCATGTCGGGCAAGTAGATCTGGCAAAAGAATTAAAACTATGTTGATAATTGATTAGTCATCACGCAGAGTAGCAGAAAATGATGTTTTTAACCTCTCAAATATGGAGATGTCCTGCTTTTCTCCATTTATTATCATATTAAGTGAATATCTTTGGGTTTCAACAAAACCATCATGACCTCATCTTGGACTTTGAAAAACTGGCAATTAACTTTAGTCTTTGTTGTTATTTAATCACCACTAATAAGACAATTTGCAAGTAAGTATTGACTTTGGGCAAGTAGATTTCTGATCCACTGGTGTGTATGCATGTCTGCTCTGACGGCTACCTTCGTGGACAGACTAAAGACCAGTAACTTAGAGACTGCTTGCAAAAAGCAGTTGGGAAAAGGCTGATCAGGGTGTAAGATTTAGTGGCATCTAGCAATGAGCGTGCAGATTGTAAACACCTTGTCTCACCCTCCCCTTCAAAGCATGTAGAAAAACCTACAGTGGCTGCAAAACCCATGAAAGGTCATATCTAGAGCCAGGGTTCAGTTTGTCTGCTCTGGGCTAATGCAGAATCATGTCGGTTACACACTGGACCTTTAAGTGTACGGTTAGTGTAAGTCTCCAGGGAATGAATATGAGTCTCTGTAATGTCCTCAAAAGTAACCCGAGTGAATGTGTGTGAAAGAGAGACGGGGAGAGAGAAAGAGAGAGGGGGAGGCGGGCAGTGATTGAAATCAGAATTCAGCTCACTACCTTATAAAATGACAATATAGCCTGTGTTATTGCTACCTCTGCGCTCACACAATTCAAATGAAAGTTAAACTCTGAATAACCAACAAAGGTTGATGAGAGACGTGGGAGTGCCGGGCCGGGATGGAGGGACCTGGGAATCAAAAAGGACGAGGGAAATGTAACAGGAAGAGCAGAGATGGAGAGAAGGGTGAGGACATTTTCTCCGCTTTGGTGCTCACACAGTGAGATGAGCTGAAATGACATTAAATGTAGAAATAGAATCCAGACAAAAAGAAATAAAGAAGCATGGCATTTATGATAACTTTTTTCCATAAGCGAAGTAACGCAAAATTAGTTGAAGAATACATTTTAATAATGATTTTAAGCCGTTTATCATGTAGTAATTCTGCACATTTGCTGCTTTTCTCATGTGAGGGTTTGCTGCTTTTTTCACTTTCATATCATAATACCCCTTCAGATTTAACAGAGTCAGGCTGCTGCCACTGGAAAGGCTCTGCTACACTAAATAAAATGGGACCTTGAATAGTATCACTGGTTACATGTGTGTTATCCTGCTATTTCATATCAATATGGATGCTGTGAAAAAGGGTTGTGGCTTCTGTGGCTGCTGTAAGAATAATGATTAGTTGCTGCCATAAACCAATCAGATTGTCACACTGTCCAAACGACATGTTGGTTGAGGTTTTCGTGTCATTCTAAGTGTTTCAGCCACTCAGATTTCTCAGCTCTTTGTTATGTGAATTTATGATCAGAGTTAGCGTGTCATGGCTCTATTCTGTGATTTCTGGCTGGCTGAAATCGCTGATATAAAGATGACAGGGCAGAGGGGTTCCTTAGTGGAATATGTTAGTCTAGTCTGTCTGACTCATTGATCCTTTATCTGACCGAGGTTTGTGCAAGTTAGAAACTATGGCTCCGACCATGGCTCTGAAATATCAGCAGCCTCACTGTGCTGTGTAAATTAGTGATAAATCCATGGTGCTGTCCGTGGTGCTGAAGCAGAAGACAGATTTGTACTTGTGTTTTTTTCCCCCCAGTCCCACCCTTCAGTCAGTGTCATCTTAGATTTAGAAGAGTTGTTCATGAGTCAGTTCACTAGAGGCCACCCCCCATGTTAAAAATGTACAACAATGAACTCATCCTAATAACAAGTCTGTTTATCCAAAGCTTGATCTTATTCTTATTCTTATTCTTGTGCCACAGAGCTCCATTGTTGTTTAAAAACTATTATTAAATGGAACCATTATATGACCTCATTACCATGAACACACACACACTAGTTTATTTCTAGTCAATCCCTTGTACACTGTACTGCTGCTGTACAATAATTACACTATAATTACTCACCAATACAACAAATGTCTATTAATCCCCAGAAAATTGTCCCCAACCAACACACTATTTATACCTATTTGAGTACCCTCTGCTAAAAACTACAATGCCCAGCTGTTTTACTAAATTATTTCAAAAGTGAAACTATATATGACCTGTTTTTAAAGATCTTCAGAATGGGTTTGGGGCTGACTGCCACAAACAGGGTGGAGGTAATGTAAAGAATGGAGATGTGGACTGATTATTGCATTGGATTTTTGGTTTTGGTGTTTTCATGGAATAGTATTCAAGTATTCAAGTGCAACCACTAGTCTAAATCAGTGAACATTGCTTTGCATTGTAGCATTTTCCACTACATCTCTTCTTCAGGTTTTTTTAACATGGCCAGACAATAACCAAAGAACTTCTCAATGACTAAAATATAAGGATAAAATAAAGATGAAATAAAAACATTTATTGATGTCCTATGTAAATAATGCTTTCTAGCAAGTTATGTCTCCTCAAAATGAGGTAACGCCAAGGAAAAGAGAACTGAAGCAATAAAAAAAACACAGCTTTTCATTGCTTTCATGTGGCCTCAGGAGGAGAGCATCAAGGCAACACTTACACTAGCACTACTACATACAGACAGCCACAATTGGCCATAATACAGTAACACATCACTCACGCTGCCTGAAGTGTGAATGCAGGGTGAGACACAACATGAAAGACAATGTAGAGGAAAAAAGAGGAAACAAACAGTCATTTCAGAGGGTTTTTTTTTCTCTGCAGTAATCTCAGACCGTTTGGGCTTGTGGACAATCAGGGGAAAAAAACAGACAAGAGACATCACAGTTGTTTGTCTTGTAGCCTAGCACCTGAATACATCACACGGATAAATGGCATGCAAATGAGGCAAATATGTGAGTGTGAGACAACTAGAATTTTAAATTTTCACTTAGAAAAGCCGATATTGTGTTTGTGGAAGAGAAGAAAATGGAAAGTATCTGTACCCAATCACCACTTTCTCAGGCAAAGAAAGACACTTTCGTTTGTGTTTGTATCTCTTACTCATTTCCTCTTAAACTGCCAGTCATTTTAATTGTGAGTGACTATAATTCTTTGTCTTATTGCTTGACAAAATTCACATTTATGTGTTGTTCTCCGATTACTTTTATTCATGACAGTTTTATGAGCGTTAACAAGGCTGCAGCTCTTTCTTTCTCTGTCGTCTTTTTCCTAACCACTGGTTGTGCGTTTTGTTATATTCATGCACATTTAAATGTCTCTCTGTACGCGTCCTTCAGGGCCTTTAATCTTCTCGTTCTTTACTTGTAGGAGTACGATTTATACGTGCAATTTATACACGCTTGTGTGCATGTGCAAAGTCAGTTGCAAGCAGAGACGATAGTCTTCAGTGCACTGAGTGACGGTCTATTCAGGGCCATTTAAGGAAGCAGGCAGCAGCTTGATGCTCACAGGAACAGCGGCCTTTCATCTTGCTGTCATTGTGGAGATACACACACACACACATATTGATACACACATGCATACACACAGAACATGGCAATATTTGTGCACACGAGGGCACACAACGCTGATACCGTCATGCACAGATGCTCAGATTCATAGTCAGTTACAGAACACACAAACAAGCATGCTTGTAGATGCACACGCGCGCACACACACACACACACACACACACACAAAGACACAGAAAGAGAGAGAGAAAGGAAGCCATTTTGTTTGGTCGATAAGAGCTGGTTTTAGCCAACAACCTCGTTACCATAAATCAGAGAGTAGGGGGGGACGGAGAGCTGGGGGTGGCTGAGTAGAAAAAAACAGACGTCGGTGCACAAATCTCTGCTGATGAATGGGGCAGCGATGGCTTCTAAAATGCTGCAATGCAACTCTCTCATTAGCGCTGGTCTCTGAGCAGACAAAGAACTCATTTGGCAAAGGAGAAGATATGGAAATACATAATGGAGACAAGGGAGAAATGCACTCCCTCTCACTCCCTCCTCTGTGCAGTGCGGTCGAACCTTGGCGACACCACGACTGTGCGACCGCAGAGAGGACAATGAGATGAGTCTTCAAATGTTTCTTTAAACAACCTTCTAAGGGGCACCCTAAAAACTTCATTGCAGTGTGACTGAAATGGTGTCGAGTCTGACAGGGGAGCGGAAAAGCAGAGATGTGCCATTAAAAGCCAGACTGATATATCGGTTGATATTGGCCTATCACAGCTATATCAGTCTATCAGTATTGGCATATATGCTGGCCGATATGCATACTTGTATACCCTCCTGATTTTCCCAGGAGACTCCTGTATTCATTGCTCTCCCCTGGTTTCCTCGCCGCATCACAATTGTCTTGTCTTTCTCCATAATTCTGACAAATTTTCACATTTTCTTATTTTTAGCAGTGTACAGCACTTTACAACAACACAGCTGCACGTGATAGAGAAAAGAGTATCCGGTTCTCTTTAATACATCCCCAGAAAAAGAAATGATTGAGTAAATTGTAAATTGAGTAATTCTGTTTACTACAGAAAATTTAAAAGGAGCACATTTATTCTAGGAGCAGCCTAATTAAGATACACTTAGAGAACATTTGCAGGCATCTGTTTGCAAACAAAGTCACCAGAATGCAGGAAATGAAGTCTATGAGATTTCTATTTGTGTTTTTTTGTATTTACTTAGTTTATTTGTATTTACAATTATTTTTAATTATTAAAAATACAAGAAAGTTTACTATTCCAGTGTGCCCTGATGTCATTTTCTGACAATAAAGTTTTTATTAAACTGTAAAATATCCTGCCTCCTTTACATATCTTTGTTGTTGTTGTTTGATAAGCACATTCGAGGTATCATTGCAATTGTTGCACCCTTAAAAAGACAGGACTCTGTCTTCGGTTTGGCAACTTTATTCAACCTATCATGGCACATTTTTTTAAGGTTTTCTTTTTCCAGGCAGCAGTCGACCACTCAGCCACACATGCACGACAACAGCAACAACTATATCACAGCCATAAAGCAGACCAATGTCGTACTGTATTGCGAAAACAACAATGCACTTTTCTTTTCTACATAAGCCACAATAGCCACAAAAATACCATGATCCACCAGACTAAACAGATAAATAATGTACAAAAGCTAAAGAGTGCATCCTTCTGTAAAAGTCTAACCTATTATTTATACTAGATCTGTAAAACAGAAATATTTCTAGGTTGCAACACAATGTCAGCCGATGTATTGATATTGGAAGTTTTATCCTCCCTAATATTATCATTGGCATCTGCTCCCAAAATCCAGTATCAGTCAGGCTCCAGAGTCATTTCACCAAAGAGGCTCGGCTGCAGACTGCTAAAAGGCAGTTAAATCATATTGGACCCCGGACGCACCCGATGGTGCGGCCACTGGTCTGATGTCAGTACAGCTCAGGCCAAATCTTCTGGTATAAAGACCTCTGTAGCACTCCCGGGAATTGGATTTCAGAGTGATTAATGAAAAGAATAAAGGCTGGAAGAACAAATGGGTTGCAATTGAACACAGGTAATTAAAGTTCTGAAACTTTAACTAAGCATTATAATACAAAAGGAAATGGACTGAAATGTCC
>JAJHUR010083912.1:0-11312 GCA_027495735.1 Lutjanus campechanus | reverse complement strand
CTATTAATGGCCACCCTGCCAATAGAGCTCATCCTTTTGTGGAAACACCAACTGTTCAAAATTTCATTATTTATTTTAGCATTATTGGATATTCTGTGTAGAGCTGCAACATTTAGTCGATTTTTAAAGGAGAAATCTGATACATTTACTGTAATAAATCATAAAATGACCATGATGTCATTGGAAAGTAAAGGAGCATACTAAGTTGAAATACTTGCTTCTCTGACAGCAATGCTGCAGTGTCCTACAGTTGAATTCCGGGGTGGAATAACTATTTTTATTTGCCTGTTTCACATTAGTTAGAATTAATGCAAGATGTTTGCTGAATGAGTAAGTATCTGTTTATAAATCATAAGAAATCATTAACAATCTTTTAGAAGGAGCAGATGTTTATAACAGATAAATTCAGCAGTATGTTAATGGTGTCTGGCAAACAGAGACAGAACTCCAACTCCAGAGGGTGTACTTTCAGAGCAGTGTGCTTTTGTTTTTTTTGTCTCCAACTCACTATATGGACTGCAGTACTCATTTTTGGATGTGCAATTGTTACATAATTTATTAATTAATTGTTTTGAGCCTGTTTTAAAGCTAGTCCAAGGAGTTTTTAACTGGTTATGAAAGAGCCTAAATTTAACACACTGATGCCTGTCAATGACCTACATTAAGTTAAGAAAACCATCTGTGAGAAGATTGGCTATTTCTGTAGAGTTGTTCTTAATCCCTGCCACCAGGTACGAGTCTCCTTGAAATCAGATTAAATGAGTCTGTGCTTACATTTTTCGCAACCAAAGTTACAGTGAGCGGTACGTTAGCCAGGTAAAAAGAAGCGGGGGGAGATTTATATTCAGATCATTTTATTTTTGATGTTGGTTGTTATGGCGGAAACACTACTACTTTTGTCCACAGGGGGCTCCAAAATCAACAAAATGTGAAAGTTCATTGTAGTAGCTTTAAATATCACAATTCATAATCACCTTTTTCTGAAATTTTCTGAAAAATTGAGAAAATGATCGACAGATGAATCAATAGGCTAATTTAAACAATGTTTAGTTGAGACCCTAATTCTGTTTATGCAATTTTGGTAAAAAAAATACTCCTTTGGATTTAGATATTCCATCACTGCTTCTGTTAATGAATCAATGATGGGGGCTGTCATTATGTATACCGTCAGATGGATCTGGACAGAGCTACTTATTGTCCTGGTCAGGCACAACGCCCGATGCTTTGACTGTGTCAACAGCTCTGAGATAACACACAGTGCAGCACTGACAGACCCACATGGAAGAGTCAGCCAGCATCACAAGGCCTGCTTGAATGTTCTGACCTCTCCATCATGCTGTACCTGAGTAAGGTACACAGAGGAAATAGACCTTGCAATTATGTTTTATGCTTGTGTGTCCTGAACTGCCTACATCATAACCAGGAAACAGGATGTTATACTTTGGTTCAGCACTGTTGGTGGTAGTTTGTAAGCTTTACTGTGTATAATACTGTGGTTTGGTAATTAGGGTCCAGGATATTTTTGGGTTGTGAGGAAGGACCAAGGTCCCATTTTTAAAGGTATTTCTACATAATGTTTAAATCCCCTGTTACATTCCCAAAGGAGATAAGTGGCCTGGAATATCGTCTTCCAGACAAACCTAATCCATTTAACCATCAACAGTGGCAATAATATTTGGGTCACTGACTGAGTCTTTTGGCTCATTTTCACAGTAATTCACCGTTGCTTTGATTCAGCTTCAGAGAAAAACACAAAATTCTAGGCTTTTTATTTGTCAAATTCTCATATAGACGCTGAAAACATCTATCACATGGGTCATGTGTCGTGCATTATGTTTTATTTTGAGTATCAGAACATTACATTAATATCTAAAAATGTTATTGTTGCATTTTGCAATATCAGTATCAAATAATACTGTCAGTCAAAGCAGAGTATACAGTGGTGATTGAAAGGATCTGTGCTCATATGAGGGTGAATTTACAGAACAGGAGAGTTTTGCACTTGGCTTTTGTAGGTAATAACTTAGCAAAGATGTTTTCCTCTTGAATGAAGTCCAGATGAAATGGCATTTGGAGACTATCTAGCTTCTGTATTGTGACGTAAAATGACAAGTGGGCGTCTCTGTGTCTTGAATCTTAGCTCTGTGCTGCTTAAAGTTTAAGAAAGATTGATTTTTAGATGTCATGCTATTGTTGGTTGATTCAAGCCTATGTAATCACATGTCAGATTTTGTTTTACGTGATTTGATTTTGACGTGAGAAAACAATTTTAAAAAAAAAGAAGGGCTTTTTTGACTTGATAGCTGATTGACCGGCATTTTGAGATAATTGGCACCGGCCCATGCCTGCGCTCACAGGGTCAATCAGCAAAAAAAGTCTGCAGACACATCTACAGACAGCTGTGTCAGTGTGTTTTACATGTCTGTTATTTAGAGCCAGGCTCTAAATATATGCCCCGGCCAATGTTGGTGGACCACTAATCTCGACTTCAAGACATAAAAGAGAGTCAAAGCAATTACAAAGTACTGTAATGCTCACTGGCAAATGGCAAAGGAACTGACAGCTCATCTTTTTTATTTTATCAGAAAAGTTTTGAGAAGAAAAGAATGAAAGTGGGAGAGGTGATAGAAGAAAAGTGAATGACTGACATACTGGGAGAAACAGTAGAATATTATTCTGTATTGGAGTAAATTCTGAGAAGTCTAAGGGCGTGGAATCGCAACAAGACAAAGGGAAACCAGTTACGACAGCAAGAGAGATGGAGCGAAAGAGTAGGTGGAAAATATGGACGGGGGAGGAGGAGGAGGAGGAGGAAGATGAAGAGGGATAAAGGAAATGAGGGCATCAGGAGAGGAGCCTTCCTGTGTTTACAAAGCATTATTGCAGCAGAGAAGAGAGGAGGAGGAGGAGGAGGAGGAGGAGGAGGAGGAGGTGGGCTTTCTCAGGCAGGCGGACGTGCTGCTCCCAAAGACCCTCTCATTCATTAGAATAGATGTGTACATATCACAGTCTGCCATGGGCCGAGCAGTAATACCAGTGCCATCTGCAGTGGGTGAGGCAAGTACGTGCTGGCATGCATGTGTGCATGTGTGCGTGTGTGTGTGTGTATGTATGTCTGTGTGTGAGTCTGAGGTCTACTGTCAGCCAGCCAGGGAGCCAAGCAGAGGCTACAGACCAGGTTATGTAACCAGTCTGTGCCAGCTGCGCCTGTGGCAGCCACTGTCTCAAACACCCACATAATACACACACGCACGCACACACGTTTCCCACATACACACACCTGAAACACAAATGAGTAGACACTGTCTTTCATGAGAGCAAACTTTTCACAAAAATAGCTCTAAAAAAAAAATGAGGTTGCATACATGATTGCACATGTATCTTCCAACAATTACACATGGACACTTTGACCGCGCAGTCAAGCCTGTGATAGTGTAAAGCCTCGTAGGTCTGTGTGAGTGTGCAAGTGTTGGCCCATGTATAAAGCGGGTTGGTATTGGGGTCATTTTTAAATTTTTTTTGAAGGGCTGGGTGCAGGGAGCAGACAGGCAGGCGCAGGCAGCCTCGTCATGGGGCTGGGGTGAACTCTAGCCCCAAGGAAGAGGACAAAAAAGAAGCAGATGGGGTGCTACTGAGGGTTTTTTTTTTGGGATGAGCGTTTGCTGCCAGTGGATCGCTAAAGTTGTTACATAACAGAAGGTTGGAGACAGAAGGGGGAGGCAGAGCGGGTTGTGGGAGGAGGGCTGTCTGCTTAATGCTGCTCCTTGATTGCTATCCAGAGAAGTGTGAGGTCATAGATGGATGGATAGACGACTGCAGAGAAAAAGGGGCGATGGGCATGATAGCGGATGTGAGAGGACGAGAAGGAAGGTTGGTGGAGAGAGGTAACTACTAGAGCCCAACCAATATTGGATTTTTGGGACTAATAATTGGGACAAAGGCGCAGATCTCATTACAGTTTGGGGGTGGGGCCGCTGTCTCTATTTTGATAGCAGATTGTGCTTATTTCATGACCTTTTACTCCGAGCCGTGAGAAGTAGAAAACAATTTGGTTTCAAATCCACTTCCTATTTTACTTTATGCTGTTTACAAGATTCATTATTAGCTCTTTATAAGGTAGGTCAAATCAATTTATATGAATTATTAATGTTAAAATATGCTCTGCTCCCGGTGAGTGGGCGGACTGTTAAACCAAGCATACTGTTTTACTGTAAAAACGTTAGTTAGACCGTCACTGAGATCCTTTTCAATTCATTTTGATCCACAGGCATGATCAGCACACGTCATTTACTCAGGAAAATCATTAACCAATCACGAAGTGTTTGCCACAGACGTACATGTATTGATTGGCTGACACAACACCGGCACTTGTACCACACTTGTTTTCAATTATATATTTTCAATTGCATGATTCATTGAGGAATAATTTATTGGGAGGGACAACTTAAAGGGACAACTCAAAAGTTGGGGTGGACATGTCTTTTTTTTATTGTGTTATTGTGATATTCGATATATTGTTACATCTCTAATATACACTGATACTGATACCAATATAGCTGCGATTGCTTGCTCTAGATACTACAAGAGAATGAGTGAAATGAAGGATGGAACAACTGTGAGCTGGAGCATTACGTTTGGTTAACAAACACAGAATGGGACAGAGAGTGAAGGAGCTCGTCTGCGGGTCAGAAGGTTTGGTTGAGTGGGCACAGCTGGGAGCAAAGTAGGTAGACAGACAGACAGAGAGACAGACTGAAGGATAAATGAAAGGATTTAGAAAGGAAGCAATGAGTGAGAGTTAAAAAAACAAAACAAAAGGTGAAGATGCCAGGAACTCTGCAAAGATGGAGCTGTAATCCATCTCCTTATGAAACCCCCTCTGGCCTTAAAGCAAAGCCATACTGAGACGCACACAGTCCAAATTATGCATGAGCTTCTTTGTCTGTCTGGTCCTCCTGCACCGAACACACACACACGCACACCCACACACACACACACACACACACACAAACTGAGTCAATCGGTGACATTCCAGAGTAAACCAGAAGGTCGGTGTGTGTGTGTTGAGTGGGCGTTTGAGTTCCTGTCACAGTGTTCCTATCACCGTGGTCTTGCCTGCACCCATCAATATGTCGCTATAAGAGTCAGTAATACTGCACACATGCGCAAAAACTGGAATCTCATTCTCTCTTTCACACACACATTTTATTGTCACATTCCAACACTGCTTCTTTGTCCCTGCAGCTTCGTTGGCTGCCTCATTGGGAAGATGACACTGGCCAGCAGATGAAGTCTAGACATCTACAGTTCACTATAGGTCGTTGGCTAAAAATGAAACCTGAGCCTCACAGCTTCTGTTTCCGCTCCTCTGAGCTGCACTGCTCTGCTCTCACAGTCTCCAGCTTCTGCTCATTCTTCAGTGAGGCTGTATACCGGCTGCAATCTGGCGATATGATTCATATCACAATACAGAGATTACAATCTCAATATATTGTGATATATTGTGATATATTGTGATACTGTGAGCAAGGTGTGACATATATTGCTATATTGCTATGCTTTTAAGGCAGATGCTATTGGCACCCAGGTGTCAGTACCCAACAATGCTATTTGCACCCGGGCATAAAGAGACAATACAGCTATTTACACCTGCATGGCAGAGACAAACTTTTCCTAAAACCTAACCAGGAGGTTTTGTAGCCTAAACCTCGTAGTTTTGTTGCCATAAACCGAACAAACCATCCGTATTTTCTTACACCCATATCCCTTAGTTGTGCAATTGAAAACAATGGCCGAAATTTTTGAAGGCTCATTAACTTTAGAAATAAACCTGAGAGCAGGTGCTTCTCTGTCAGGTGCAGTGATGTGTGAGTGAAACAATTAAACAATGTTGTGTGTGTTGACCGGCACATGACCAGACTCTTTGCTCGGGGCTCGATGCAGAGCCTCAGATGGAGGATGATATCTGGGAGCCGGGCGCTCTTGATCCCCCTGAGAAACTGCCCGGACCACCACCACCACCGATGCTGCCTCCTGGTTACATCACTGCTCGCATCATTCCATGCCTCGCAGACCGGCCCAAAGCTCATTACCACACGCACACGCATACGTGCGCATACAGACTTCCAGATTCCCATGGGTCAGTAGTAGAGTATCTTAAACTTTCCTCTCCTCTGCTTTTTCCTCTTATCTGTCTTCCTCTCTTAGAGAACCACATATTTGACAGTAGAGAGAAGCATCAGCTGTAAAAGCTGTGATTTGTTCCCCTGAGCAGCCTGGGTTATTGTTGGTCTTGCCCTTTTGATCCCGGTGGCATGACTGACTGATTCTAATGCTGGGCTGAGTCCCTCTCTTTCTCTCTAAGACTCTAATAATCCCCTCCTTCCTTGTCTCTCTTGCAATCCCTTTTGCTTATCTACTGTTGCATTAGAAACGCTGGGAATTAACATTACTATGCATCCCTCTGCCTCTTCCTCTGTCTGTCAGTGACTGTTTAATTTCTGTCTTGTTCTGCACATATATCCAGTGTATTTATCTAATGCAGCAACATTAACTTAAATTTCTCTTATATTTTCTCCTCATTTTCTGTTAAGACAAAAAAAAAAAAAAGAAAAACAAGGCCAATAGACGATGCCATCTTCCATCATGATGACAGTCATCGACCGCTGAACCCTCTATCATCATAACATTGTTGTTGCTGTTCTGTTTTTGACATGTGGGAGAGAAAATAAAAAATGCCATTGCTGTTCATTGCACTACATCTCTAGTTCACTGTTTTCTTATTATTTATTATCTTATTATTCACACAACTAAGGTACAGACATATGGTGCTGAGACAAAGACCCTTTTAGACCCAGCAACGAAATCATTGTTCATCGCAGTGTTTCACTGTGGACATCATCATTTGCCTCTTACCCACAAGTGCTGAATGATAAATCCCACTTGATAATAAATTGGAGGTGCGTGGCTGATTGTTTGTTATGAGCATAGGTGACGCCCCCTTAAAGTGATTGTTCGGATTATTTGAAGTGGGGTTGCATGAGAATCCAGAAGCTAAGCAATGAACTGCTGTGGACGGGGTCTACCTAAAAATATCAATATCAGATTAAGTGTATACTATACTTAGAATAGTTTCATCGCTTTACTTTGCCATCAGTCTGGAAAAAGAAGTCACTAACACAAACAAACTAACAAACTGAAGCAGCAGGAGACCAGCAACTCCTGTGTTCTACGAGGTTAAATCATCGATTTCGCCTGTGGAGTTTGGTTGGTTTGGGCAGAGAACGATATTTGGCTTATATAATGGTGTTTTCCTGTCAGAAAAGGCTGTCCAACAGCAAAGTGAAGCAGTGAAAATATTCTAATTACTGTTGTACACTTAAAGTGATATTGTGTTTTGTAGGTGGAGCTTTTTTAAATGGCTAAAATACCTTTTGTTGCTGACCCTGTCCACAGCAGTACATTACATTGCCCAGCTTCTGTGCTACTTCTCTCTGCTTCTCCTGACTGGGGGTTGTTTTAGGATAGCTAATACACTGACTATGGATAAGTGCGTCATACAGCCCCTTTTCAAATGATCTGAACTATCCCTTTTACACCCAGAAATCGATGGGTACTAAAATAGGAACAAATGGTAGATGGTAGGAACAAAAATAAAATAAAATTTGTTCTCATATCACTTCCTGCACTCGGCCCATTTTGGGTGTTACAGAATCACTTGTGTCGTCCGTAAGGCTTCGCACCTGGTACTTCATCCCTCTTGCTGCCATGACCATTAAGCAGATAGCTGTAAGATAAGTGCAAATTTGTGGCAACTTTTTATTGCTTCTTCTATCTCTCTCCTCCACCTGTTTCTCTAAAGGCATTACAGCCACACAGGTGGCAGGGGATAAAAGTGTATTTATAACTCGGACAGACACAGCTCTGTCTGTTCCATATGAACCACTCAAGAAACAGCCTCTTTGACAGACAATTTTCTTTCATCTTCACACATACGAAGGTAGGCTCTCTGCAGTGCACTTCCCAGCTGACGTAACTGGGACTCCGTTTGACAGGAAATGCGTTTTTTGGTCGTTGTTGACGAGAGAGATCGATGAGGTCCCTGGGGAGGAAATAAGTGTTTTACAGCAGCAGTTTTATTATGAACAGATTGGAGGTTTGTGAGGACACGGAGAACAGGTCATGGCTGAATAACAGGGTGCACACATGGCTCATGTGTCTCATGAATAGATGCCATTTTTAGCTGCTGGTGTGTGTCAGTGCTGGACTGAAGTGTTGCACTGGCATCCACGTCAATGGAATAACAAGTGAAGGCCTTTATGAATGTTTCAGATGCTCTATTTATGGGGCTTTGGCCTGGGTCTTTGAACTAGTTGCAAGGATGGATGGACTGATTAGCTGACTACAGGTCCAGCTCTGTGTGTGTGTGTGTGTGTGTTGTGTATGAGGGGGCTGGTTATGCAATAGAGCAGGTTCTTCCAGGAACATTTTTAAAAAATGGGTATTAACATGCGTTTTGACATGTCAGAAATGTTTGTAAGCAGTTTATAGAGAGGGGATTTTGATAAGCTTTTCACAGAGATGTTTGTTTTTAAAAGAGGAAGTCAGTTGAGCTGTGTGTACATACATAACCACCTCCGTTTCGCACAGGGGTTGAAAGTTGAAATGTGGTCAAACATGTAACCACACTTTCTTACACTTCTTCTCTGTGCAAGCCTGCAGTAAATATGTTTGACCCCAAAAGATGATGCACAGCTCCCCCTGGGCTCCTCTGTGACCTGAAAAGTTCATTACAAATGCTTGTATGGGGGATTTTATTGTCTGTCTTTTGTGCTGCTTTTGTGTCATGTTTTGCCACTTTGCATTATGTTTCAGGTTGGGCATCGAGAACTGATTCCAAATAAGAATTAATTCCAGAATTCTGGTTCCAAAGGGATCATTCAGAAATTTTTATATCAGTTATTCTTCTTTTTGATTCCTACACAAATGTCACTCATACTACTTTCAAATTAAACTGTGTATTGCAAACACCTACCGTATATTGACCTGGCTATCTGTCTGCACCTAGAGATATGCAAGTTGAATGGATGTCCTCCATCTTCTAATGCTTTTGTTTTATTAAAGGGCCAGTGTGTAGGATTTAGAGGCATCTAGCGATGAGCTAGCAGATCATAAAGACCTCGTCCTACTCTCCCCTTCCTAGTGTGCAGGAAAACCTTAAGTGGCTGTGAAAGTCACGTAAAACGAGAAACGTTGTGATGCATACCAAAACCAATTTCACAAAGACATGTTTGCCATGTGTTTCCTATTTGTCAGCACTACACTAAGCAGTGGAAATGAGTGCTGAGTTGTGCTTTCCACTTCTACTCTGCCAGAAGGGAGAAGCATTTCAAATTACTGAGGTACGATACAGCTGGAGTAAAGAAATGAACCAACCACCTGACTCATGGTGTAACAATAAACCAGGACAAATATTGACCCACATTACCCACATAAGCCACCATAAACCACCGTGTTCTGAACAAACACATTACAAACACTAATAAACTGTAACATCTGCATTTTGGAACATAAGACAGCAAACATAAACTCTCAGCAATATATCAGGGGAAATTATGCAAATGAAGGCAGTCTCTCAGCCTATCAGCTGCACATGTGAATGTTACAAGCCAGAATCCTACAGCACCCCACAATGACTGAAGGACTCATTACATTACACAAACTACATGAGCTTTCCAGACTGAAATTCAGTTTCAGCCTCATTTAATTTAAAAAAGAGCGCTGGTATTAGTATAGTATCGGTATCAAAAAATTCAGTTATCGGAATTGGATGGGGAAAGAGTGGAAAAGTGGATCTCTACTAATTAGCATTCTTCCCAACTCTGCTGTGAAGAATGCCAGAGATTCAAAGAATCTGAATCGAGAATCGATAAGAACCAAAATCAACAATGGAATCGCATTCGGCCTCAGAATCATTAAAATCCAAACAATACCCAACCTTAATTATGTTTACGATGACATGAAGATGCTGTCAGTGCATCACAAGGGGGAACAGGTACAGGGGAAAGGAGAAAAGGACAGTGAGCTGAAGGGAAGTCTCTTTTTGTCTCTCTTTCTCTCTGTGTGCTGTTACAGAAATAGCTCTGCGGTCCCTCTATTCCTCAGCCTGCGAACCATGTGTTCTGTTGAGGAGTTTGGCAGAAGCCTCTGTACACTGGTCAGTACAGCTACGGGGGCTTAGAGCTTTAAACAAAGCTTCCCTAGCCTGGACTGGGTGACAGTTATAGAAGCTACTGTGTGCCTGTTGCCAGTTGCTGTTGTTGTTGAAAGTGCAGTGTCATCCCTCCCAGGATTCTTTATCGGTGTGATTTTAATTTTCCATGAGCACTGAATTAACCTCTTGTCTCTCCCTCTCTGTCCTATCTCCTGTTCTCCAGGGCCCTCTCCATGGATATAGACACAGACTATGAGCGGCCCAATGTGGAAACCATTAAATGTGTGGTGGTAGGGGATAATGCAGTAGGCAAGACCAGGCTAATCTGTGCCCGGGCCTGCAATGCCACCCTCACACAGTATCAGCTGCTTGCCACCCACGTGCCAACCGTCTGGGCCATCGACCAGTACCGTGTATGCCAGGAGGTGGGCACACACAAACACACACACACACAGGCACACAGTGGAAAAAGCCACATATAGACAAACTCGGGTACTCTTTTGGACATAAGTGAGGCTAGTTTTTATTGTGCACTTGTAACTTATGTAAAAACATCTCTTTTCAGCCCCTTTTAAAAAAATACTTCATTTTAAAGCCTCTGGAAATTTGGCTTTACATAGTGAAAATGCATATATGAAATCAAAGTTTATTGTTTCCTTAAGCATCCACAAATCTGTGTGAAAATGAGTATTCATAACTATAAAAAAAAAACTTGTCAAAGAACAGGTCATTTTGATGTTTAGACCATTTCGCAAGATTGTGATATCACGTTTTGATTGACATCTCCTAAAGGAGAACTGACACAGAAGCTAAGCAGTGATCTGCTGTGGACAGGATCAGCAGCAAAACATATTTTAGCCATCTAAAAATCAATGTTAGTTTAAATGTATGCTATATACTTTTATTACTGTTTTATCATGCGCAATACCACTCTCTCCAAACCAACCAAACTCCATGTGGCCCGCAAGAGCTTGCAAATCATTAAACCATTAATTTTACCTTGCAGAGCACATGAGATGGTGGTCTACCAGTTCTACTGGTTTGGTTGGTTTGGAGAAAGTGGTATTTGACTCAGATAATCGTGGCTTCCTGACTGAAA